>JAQPPZ010006721.1:0-104854 GCA_028583015.1 Wollemia nobilis
CCAATCCTTGGAGGGTAAAGTTATTCGGTGCAACAAACACAACTGGGAGGTAGATCTAACTTTCTTCGAGAAGAACTCTGAGGTTTATAAAAATTACAACAAAGGTTTGTTTCGTGAACACATTTCCCCTCCACAACAAATTATTGTTTTTGTAATGCAATATCTTTTTTATGATAATCCAGATTCTCAATTATGTTGTATTCACCTTGCCTATGTGAACCATTTCCATGAATCCAAAGCCATGAACATCCTTGCTGCTATTTTCTAGTCCATCGACTACACCATTACGTCTACCCACAAAAAGGAGGATGTCCTTCCCAGTCACCAAGGGATTTTCAAAGTCCTTTACTATTATCTCCTCCTTCATTTCCCTAGTGGCAAAATTCCTAAGTCTGAGTCTGGAGAAGATAAATCTTCCTCTACTCCAAGACCCCAACGTTCTAATATAAAAAAAAAGGAAAATAAAAAATGATAAGCCTCACCCTATTGCTAGGAAGAAAATCAAAGTTGAAACAACCCATGTTAGAAGATCTCAATGACTGAAGCTTAAGGAGCTGAAACACCACCGTCCATAACTGGTAAACCTCCTAAAGCTCAGCCTACTTCACCTAATCTTGTTGATAAGTTCCTTCATAAATTAGTTATCCATGCTACTACTACATCAATCATCCATTTGGAGATAGCTTACATCGCCATTGGTAAGGACATTTCTAGCCTTAAGGAACATATGCATAATCTCAATATTTGCTTATTCAATGAAAGTTTCAATGGTTCCTCCATGGTCTCTACTGTTGAACCCCCTTTCGATGTCAAATGGGGTGCTAATGAAGATGATGTAGTCAAAATTGCTCAAGATTTCTACCTAGAAAATATGAAGGAAACTTCAAAGGACAAAGAAACCCTGAAGGAGGAAGTGAAGGACAATGTTCTAGAAATTGATGTTCACAACCTTCTGCAACCCGATGCCCTTCCTTGATGGCGTCCATGGCTTGCTACTAGTTTTTCTCTCGGTTGCATTGCTCTTCCTCTAGTCTATTGGTGTGCAATTTTTTGTTCCAGCTCACCTTTGTGTTTCTCTTTTTTGGTGGTGTTCCTTTATGTTCTTTTATGCCAAAGGATTGTAATGGATTTTAGCTTTTTTGTTCCTAGTCTTTCAGTTTTATCGGGTTTTGTTCTATTTAAGGGGAATCGTTTATCTCTATTGTGTTCCTCTTGGTTCCTTGATGTAAAAGGTGATAGGGCGCCTTTCAAATGCCCTTTTTGAAATAATACAAATTAATTTACCAAAAAAAAAACATAATAAAAATTATAGCATGATATTAGTTGATAAGTAGAGAATACATGTCAGTTGGGTCAGTGCACCACAGTCCAAGCTCTATGCACTCAACCCTCCCTAGGGATGCATTCCAAAATCTAAAATTGACATGTCACCTCAATTCCAACCCTAGATATATGAGCCTATCTTCTATTATTTGCCTACTAGTGGTCTTTGTGGGGGTATGTTCATGGATTGCATAGTTATTTGTGATCAAGTTCATGACTGACTCTACAACTAAAGGGAGGCTGGTGGAAGCACCCTCTAGTCCACTGACACTACCTAAAAGTAAAAATCCTAGTAAAATATCTCCCTCTATACCACTACATCGTGTCTCTCCTTTTCCCTCTATAGTTTATCCTATAGAAGGTAGACCCCCTTACTTGGTTGGTTGCTCATCGTAATAGCCATCCCCTTAGCCTAGGCCCATTGATGCTCCTGTTCTAGCTAGCCCATATCCTCTCTATGGAAAATTGCCTTGGCCCTCATTGTGTCTTTATCTATCATGACCTAGACTAGTTTTGCATGAAGAGTTTCTACCTCTCTTTGCATGGTGGCCACCCTATCTGGTAGCCCCTTTATCACCCTTGTTGAGTCTCCCTAACCCACGATCCTAGTTCGGTCCCACCTATGCCACTATGGGGACACCTCCAATTTTCCTCCTTACCTCTAAGCTAAAGAGAGTGATGGTGGTATTCATGGCTATCACCACCTCTACCCTGACCTATACCCTCACCTACCTAGGAGGCTATGGCATCTACTCTCATCACTTTACTATACATCAATTTCCCTCTCAGAGTGTCAAATACATCCATAGAACCATCACTTAGCATTAGCACCTTTACATTCACATCGATGGTGATATCCTTTGGGGAATAATACCCCTATATCATCTCATATATTTAAGGGCTACCCCAACATTGTCCACTCTAGGATGAACATAGAGGATATCATCCAGGTCCTCCTCTATGAACCTAGACACATCAGGGTCCCTTCCAATCCTTGATGGATCTTGCCTCACCCTCCTGTATCAGTAATACCCTAGGTTTGGTATCCCCTGGAGAATCTCATACTACCATTGTACTCAATTGAACATAGAGCTTTAGTTCACCCTTCTCTATGGTAACCCATTGGACCCTCCTAATCCAAGCTAGCTCCTTTGTATCTTCATCCCACCCAGGTTGTAGATGCCATTGTTGTCATATGATATAATGGTCCTATAGCTCATCGATGATCTTTTTGGACATTTTGAGTAGATGAGTTGTCATTGATGTCAAGATTTAATGGTAATTGATGTTAAGATTGCAACACTAGTGAGTGACAGTTTTAGTGGGTAACATAAATTTTAGGTTCTCCAATCAGTGCAAAAGGAGAGTCCATTTTTAGTTGGTCAAGACCCAATTTCAGGTAGTCATATGAGGTCTAGAGTGCAGAGAAGAAACCCAAGCAAATAATATTATAATAAGTCTTTATAATATTATACAAGGAATATTAAATTAATTTATTAATTAATTTACTTAACTTTATGTTATTTAAGTTAATTATTAATTAATTTTAAAATTAATTATATATTAATTTATGTTAATTTTAAATAAATCTAAGGTGGGTTATTAATTTAAAATTTGAAATTTGATCGTCGGACTGAATGCTTGTCCCTTTCCTGGTGCTTTCATTGGCGTAAAAGGTTTAAAATTATTGTGGCATGGTGGTTATAGGGGTGGAATACACAAAGATCTGTGTGGCGGCTTTTGGGATGGACAACTCAGAATACTATGGCAGCCATAAAAGCTGGACAGCTTGCCCGGATTCATGGCGGCTACCGATTCCACCATGTAAATAAAAAAAAAAATTATAATTTGAATTTGACCATTGAGCGCCAACATGGGGAGAAAATTAATCAACGTGTATATAAAGGGGACTCCAACACCTTAGCCAAGATAATTCAAGTATTTGGTTTAATCTCAAAGCAATTACAAATTGTGTGAATTGTTTGGTGAGACAAAGAAGGATTTAATTTCTATTTAAAGGACCAAGTGGTAGGTGAGGATTTATTACCCACCTTAGAAGGCACCTTAGTCACCAAGCATAGGTAGCACAGTTGGCAACTTTGACGAAGGCAAGGCGCTGTGGTAGCACATGGCGGAGGTCCAAATCTATGGTAGAGTATTTTTTTTTGAAGGCATCGATGGTGATCTAAGGCACCAAGAGGAAGGAAGCTTCCCTTCCTTCTTGTGGGTGCCTATAGCCCACACGGTGGGCACCAAAGTGCTAAGGCACTTGGCGCTTGAGGAGACGACGGTTTGAATCATGCCAAAACCCTTTTTGGGTAAAATAAAAAGGTATGCATTAGTTAGGCATCAAAAATTTTGGAAAGACTATAACTGAGTCATTAAAATTAATTTTTGCATAATTTATTTGGTTTGTAAGGTTTTAAGGGGAGTTATAAGGTTGATGCAAAATAATTTTGGGGTGATATTTGCTTTAGTGTTTGAAAAGGGTAATAAGGTGTTTAAGGAAGGTTGTTTGAGTTTTTAATGGTATTGGATATTATTTTAAGTTGGAGGTTATAAGGTGTATCTAAATAATTATTTTTCATGTAAAATTTGATGGATGCTAATTTCAAGGAGGAGAAATAAGGTGTAGTTGAGCTTTGATTATTTTTGTGACTAAGGAATATTTTGAGAAAAGTGTTAGAGTGATATTTTGTCATCTAACCATTGAAATTGGAAAGAAGGAAATTGTGATTGAGATAGGTTTTATAAGGGCACTTCTACATAAAATAAAAGGTATGGGCACATATTCCTAGTGAATGATTGTTGAATATTGTGAATTCTAAGTTGGAGTGAAAAGGGTTTTTCTGGAATAAAGAGTTATTGATAAAACCTTGTTTGATAAGCATTGTTGTTGACGTGATTAGTTGAGTGAAGAACTTGAACTAGAGTTTTTTTCAAAGATCATGAGTATCATTGTTATGTGAAGTTATCAGAGATCATGAGTATCATTGTTATGTGAGATTAGCATTTTCATTGAATCAATTGATTTAGGAACTTGAACTAGGGTTTGCAAAGATCATGAGTATCATTGTTATGTGAGATTGGTTGATAAGAATTGTTGAAATATTTGAGTGAATGTTCATAAGTTTAAACTAGGGTTTGTGAGAAAGGATTATTTCATTGAGATATTGGTTGAGTAGAGTTGGTTGAACCTAGTCAAGTGGATGTGTTGATGTGATAGCTCAAGTTCTATGAAAAATTTGTTCTATATTCTAAATTGATTTGTGAAAGAGATTTGAATGTAGATGAATGTGAAACATATTGAGTATCTAACAATTCTCTATATGTTTTTGTGATAAAATATATATTGAAAGTGAATGAGAGTTTGTGAGTGTGAAGCATATTGAGTCTCTAACAATTATCTATATGTTTCTATGGTAAGATAAATTGAAAGTAACTAAGAATTGTGGTGAATGTGGAGCATATTGAGTCTCTAACAATTCTCTACATGTTTCTATGAGATTGGAAAAGTTCTAGTGAGGACTTGTTGATCAGATTTAAGGTAAGTCTTTGAGAAGACTTGTGAACATATTTATGTGAGCTTTTGTGGAAGCCTACAATTTTTTAGAATAGAGAGTGTTGAGAAGATTGCACAAGTTCTAATGAGGACTTGTTGAGAAAATTGGACAAGTTCTAGTGAAGACTTGTTGAGCACATTCGACAAGTTCCAGTGAGGAATTTTTGAGTATATTAGACAAGTTCTAGTGAAAATTTTTTGAACATATTGGACAAGTTCTAGAGAGGAATTATGGACAAAATTTGAGCTTTTGTGGAAGCTTACAAGGTAGATTTGAGACAAGTATTTGGGAAGACTTGTGAGCAGATTTTATTGATTTATTTGTTCAAACCTTGAGCTAAGGTTTGGGGTAGATCCAACAGAGTTGATTTGTGATTGGATCAATATTTGTGTTAAGGCTTGAGGATAGATATTGAGGATAGAATTGTGCTAGATTGAAGGACTGTGTTTAGTGCAGAGTAGAGGACAAATATTGAGGATAGATTTGTTCTAGACCAAAGGACTATGTTTAGTGTAGATTTGAGGATAGAGTTTGGTGAAAATTTGAGGATAGGTTTGTTCTAGACCATATATAGAGATTGAGAAAATTTGTGCTATACCAAAGGACTATGTTTAGTGTAGATTTGAGATAAATCTTTAGAGGTGACAAAGTATATAGGATGATAGTCTCCAGTGGATAGAGATCCATTAGCTAGGGTAGTGAGTACAAGTGTCTTTAATGGATAGAGATCCATTAGTCATAGTAGTGGGGGCAATAGTTCTTCTAGAAGATCACCATCTAGAGTAGAGGAGAAAGGAGTTCTCCTATGGATAGAGATCCAAGAACTTGATTAGGGGATTGGTGTCTCCTTTGGATAGAGGTCCATAAACATTGTAATAGGGAAAGGGTTCCCAAGATATTGATTGAGAAAATTTTAGTGAAATATTTTCTTCGTGGAGTAGCCCACATTGGGTGAACAAGTTAAATTGGTTTCTCTATTGTGTGTGGTGATTTATACATTGCTTTTATTACTACTATTGATATTTCTATCTATACATTGCATAATATTGATTGGAAAAGAAAAGTAAAAAGTGGTATTATATTGTTCACCCTCCTTATCAATATAATCTTGTATTCCTCAAATCTATATTCCTAGTGGAAGAATACCTATATATGGCCTCTATGTATGCTCAAGGTCTCAAGACCACCTGTATCATGTTGGCCGCTCTAGGTCAGGCAATGGCCCCGGTAGTGCGGCCCGTGGATATGTGTTACTGCACCACACCGGAAATACACTTATATTTTTAATGTAAAAAACCCCCCCCCCCCCGTGCCCGGCCCCATGTGGCATCATGGTATATCATTGACATAGAATTCACTCTTATGGATCTCATTTGATGGATCACCCGTTAATCTCTATGTTATCATATAAGGCACCTATGCCTTGTAAAATATCCTCCCCCTAATGAGGATCCTCAAGATACACTACACATCCTCTAATTTTATGGTCATCTCCTCCATATATAACCAAAATATGGATGATTCTAGGTAGCACTACTTTGTCAACGTTGTCAATAGCACTTTTTTAGACTCCATTTGAGGTATTTCTTCCAAGTGTAGAAGCCCCAATACCCCTAGTGTGCATCTCTCTACTTGTGTGAGCTCCTATCGTGCCTCCTCCAAGGTACTTGGCTATCATTCCCTACTCTCAAGGACATCATGCTACAATAAAAATAAAAAAAATATAAATTCTTCACAAATTTCATCACATAATCATAAAAACATCAACATAAGCATGCTAATATAATATTCACACTAAGATCAACCAAATATCTTCTCTTATTCTATTTATTTCTCTCTTTTCTATTTTTCTTCTTCTCTAAATCCATGCCCTATATCCTCTAGGGCATGGATTCATAAATTTGTACCCTATACAACACAAGGTATGGATTCGGTTACTACTAGGGCCAAATGGTTATGTGGGTAACTACTAGATCTACCCTCGAGTCTTGCGTGACAACTTTCACTTGAAAACATAAAAAACTAGTAATTTTTTTTCTAAAAACAAATTAAAATCTAAATGTTGACAAGGATTTTGGATCTTACCAATGCTCGATCTACTGTTCCACTGGCCTCCACCCTCGCAACTATTACTCAATGTGTGGGAAGTTCCATTCTCTCATTTTATCCAGAAATCTCTTCTTTTTTATTGTACAGTGAAAATGAATTAGGGTTTTCACACCTTTTGTTTTTTATTCCTAATTTTTTATTTTTGTCTCCTCTTTCTCTCCTTTTTGCCTATTTTCATCATTTACTACTCTCTTTTATTTTAAGTCCATAATTTTGAGTTTCCTTAAGAATTTTGCATTCCTTCCAAAAATCGAGGGGGCACCCTAGCTTGAGAAGCATTAATGTCTCTAATGTTTCAATTTTCATGTAAAATATTTAATGTGTCTAGAATGACACCATTTTTTGCACCACCCCTTTCTTCTAAACTGGCCACCCATTTTTCTTTGTGTTTGTTGTCCTTTTCACCCATAGGTGTCTACATATTTTTTGATGCATCTATTGGGCCATAAATGCATCAAATAAGGGGTAAAAATGTAGACACAAAAAATTGACCCACCCAAATGAGTCATTTTTCCTTAGGTTCCTTTAGGAGGCTCTCAAAATTGCTAGGAGCAAGTTTGGTCCCTTTTTCTTGTGTTTTACCTCACTTTTCTTAACTTTTATTGAATTTGTACCCGATAAATTATGGGGCATGAATTTGGTAAATTTAGGGTTTTCTTGAAAAAACCTAAATTTTAAGCTGGCCCTTTTGGGGCATTAGCTTAATCAAGGTTAAATTTCCTTTTCCCACATTTTTGCCCTCCAAACACTTTAAAAATAAAAGTATTGGATCTCCTTGTTATCCCTATTTAATCAAGTGATCAATTTGAGAAAGTTCATGCAAAATTAAGATTCTTTTAGCTTCTTGTGTAATATTTTGGTGCTCCTGGTGCTTTGGTGTTCTACTATTGGTGTGTTCCTTGTGATCTGCAAGTAGGAAAAGCCTTGATGACAATTTTTCTTCTTGAAGGAGGAGAGGTCTTCAACCTTTGCTCTTGCTTCTTCCACAAGATCACTAGGTTATTTCTTTGCATTCATTAGTTCATTTATTCATATTATTCTATGTTTTGTTGCATTATTAATCTCTATTTTAGGTTTTAGAACCCTCTATGTGAATCTGCACCCCATATACTACAAGGTGTTGATTTGATGAAAACCTTATTTTTTCCTATTAAACATTATACACCTATTTTTCTCTCTGTTACCTAATCCATCTTGGTAATTATAGGGTGCAAATTTAGTCTAGTTGGATTTTGGGGTGGTTATTCATCTCCAAATCCTAGGGTTTCAGTTTGCATACCCTTTGTATATTGTTTCATCTCTATTTGAATCATGTTTTGATTTTTATCATCTTGTTTTTCTTACATTTAATATTATGTTATCTTGGGGGCAATTACTTGTTCTCAAAACCCTAGGTTTTAAAGTTTCATTCTTGTTCAAGCATTGTGCCCATTGTATTTGCATTTTATTTACTATTCAATGCTATAATTTTTTATTGTGTTTGTTTCAAAGGTTAAAGCTCATTTTATTTTTAATGATCAGCTAAAATTACCTAGAATGTTTGATTGTTGTGCCTCCAAGCTTAGTCTTATAGCAACCTAAGTAGGCCCCTAAATTTTGGCCATATTTTCTAGTTTTTTTTGTGAAGCAGTTTTGTAGACTTGAAGTTGTTGGATATTTTGGATGCAAGATAAATATTGGATCAAAAACCATATTAGATAAGTTCCCTAAGTAAATATTTAAGGTTGTGTTGTTTTATTTTGTTATTCCTATTCAAAACCTAGGTTATAAGTAAAAGGGAAAAATATTTGATTGCTTTTTAGGCATTTAAAAGAAAAAGGCATATAGTTTTGCATATAGGGTCTAGTCTTGTTTGTGCATTCCCTTGGTCCCTTGCTCAAAGAAAAATATTTCATTTATTGCAACCTAAGGTTAGATATCATTGAATAAAAGAATCATATTATGATTAGTCATTGTATTCTTACATCTTGTGTGTTTTGCATTTGTTATTTCATTTTCATAGTTTAGTTAGAAAGGCTAAACATAGGTGTTTTTTAAAGTCACATATTAAACATTTCCACCCCAAACTTAGAACGACTCCTAAAATCATTCCTATTGAACCCTTTTCTTTTTTTGAGTGTAGAGTTATAACATCCCCGCGGTCACCTCGACTCCTAGTAGATCTAGTTGAGAATCATATGTGATGTGCAGTTTTCCCCCTCTACACAATGTAATAAAATTTTCATTGATATCACTTATTTTAGGGGCTTTTTCAAATACAACTAACATATCACTCATCAAAAAATCTCAAAAATTTTGAAAGAAAATTCCAAAAAATCCATTAAGACTAGGCGCCTTATTAGTATGGAAAAAGAAATTTGCTTCATGTAGCTCTTCTATAGATTTTTTATTCATCAAGATCTCAATTAACATCTCTATGATTTTGTATGAAATATTTTGCAAAAGCTTACGAGGATTGAGATGTATTTGAACATGTCCAAATAGAAGAATTGATTGGAATGGACTTCTTGAACCACATGTACTTAGTTTTGTCATGTTTAAAACTCATATCACATCCATCCTTGGTGATTACTTTAGTCACAATTGTGGAAGCTTTGAAATCAATATCTCTAGTTTAAAATGCTACATGTGATTCATGATGAAAATATAGAAAGCATTTTTTTTGTGTCAAATCATCAATGTCATTAATTCAACCAATTAGATTCCTCAACTTTCAAGGAGGATACTAAAGTTCAAATCTTTCGAAGTGATACATGCATAATTTCTAGCCTATTGTAATACCACTATGTGATCATGATATAATATGGGTGGGACCCATTTCAATATCATATAACCCAATAAAATGACATATGTTGAATGCTTAAATTCTGTTGTCAAATATTAATTTGAATAAAATATAAGGTAAAAGGGAAAGAGAAAATTATAACTATAAATGAGTATAAAATTTCATTTACATTTTAATCAAATAGAATATGATAAAATAGTATAAAATTTCATTAATATTCATGTTGGAAGTTTGAAGTAGGATCCTGCAAGACCAAAAGCATGATGATTTCATTGCCTACGATATTCCTCTTTATGCTGCCTCACTTTTTTAAGGCATTCAGGGAATGGTCTTCTCAGTTTTTTTTATCTTGCAATTTCCCTGTATGTTTCCTTCTACTTCACTGATCCACCCTATTGTTCATGGTGGATTTTCTATTTCTTTCTGGTTTTCCCTTGTGTGGGAAGGAGGTTTCTCTCAAGCCTATTTCCCAATGGTGGTTTTTGGTTTTCCCGCCATTGGGTTGATTCAAAATTTAAAATTTAGCTTTGGTTCCTTTTCCCACCCTTGGGGAAGTTTCAAATTGTTTTTTAATGGATGGGGTGGTTTGGCACTTTCTCCCACCCTAGGTTTGCTTGAAAATTCCTACTTCACACCCTTTGATTCAAATTTGAATTTTTGGTGGGCTTTCTCTTCCTACCCGTGGTTCCTTTGGTGCTTAGGAAGTAGTCTTCCTCTGTCTCAAAGGATTGTGTCTTCCACTGGCATTTAGGATGGTGCTTCCCTCTTTTTATCTATGTTTCTCTAGTGTTTCCTTTTGCTTCAATCCATTGTTTCATGTTACATTCTGATCCATTGTAATCAAGTTTTGGGATCCTTGATAAAAACCCACTTTTAATATATAACCTACCAAAAAAAATAGAATATGATAACTATTGTAATCTATTGGCAAAGTGAAAATAAATAACTTTAAGTAGATAATAAAGAATAAAAAATTATAAAGTCAATAATAATCATAAGGTAAGAATATTGCAAATGATATTGCAAATAGAAAAGAAAAAGGAAACATAAAATGATATTGCAAATGGTACCCAAAAAACCCTATTCCAAGATCTTCTTGAAAAAGAGAAGGATGAAATAAAAAGACCCAAACCTCCCTTGCAGTAATCTAAGAGAGACCAAAAAATTTCCAAAAATTCTAAATGAGGCCTCTCATGGAATGTGAGAGGCCTCAACAGTGTTGTCAAGCAAAGGCTTGTTTTCACTCTGAGGAAATAACATAGACCCACTATCATAAGTCTGCAAGAAACAAATATTGACCAAAATAAAATGCAGAAAATGACAAATTATATCTGGAATAATGGTGAGTTTGCTTTTTTCCCCACTCAAGGTATGTTTGGGGGACTTATCTCTCAAACAAGTTAGAAGGTAGAATCATTTCCTCTTTTGAAAGGGTACTCAATATGATGTTTTTTTATAAAATTAGTAATTTCTCTTGGGTTCTATCCAATGTCTACGCCCCTAAAAACCCTCTAAATAATAGGGGCCTATGGGATACTTTGAATCAAATGAGAAGTGCTTTATTAAATCTTCCATTGATTATCACTAGATATTTCAACTCTCCCATTTTTCCTTCTGACAAGCAAGGAGGGAACATGATGCCCTCTAAGAGCATTGAGTATTTTCATAACTTTTTCACTAATTGTGAGTTGATGGATGTTTAAAGTAAAGGGGAAAAATACACATGGAGCAACATGAGAATTTGGGATCAGCACATTCAAGTAAAACTTGATAGGATTTTTGTCTCAAGAAGCTATATCGATGATGGGTGGTGACACCCTTATCTGTCTTTCCAAAATTGGATCTAATCATTGTCCTTTATTGTTTGAAGCTGATAAAGGTCCTTGTTTCAAAATCCCTTTATATTCGAATCTATGTGGACTCAACACCCAAATTTGTGGATGCAAATTACTGACTGGTGGTAATTTGACTGTCATGGGTCCTTTACTCTTAGGGTTTCATAAAAACTTAAGTGTGTAAAATAAAATATCTGAGTCTCAAATAGAGAACCTTTTGGTAATATCTTTGAAAATAAGGAAAATATTTTGCAAAAGCTTAAAATTATTGAACTCCAAATTCAAAATAAATGTAGCCATATTGTGCTATTTTTTTTCTGTGGTAGCACTATATATTATAACCTGGGGTAAGAATATAATATATATAATGACTTTATTATCTCATTTACATCTCACTAAGGTATACATTAGGCTATGGGTACCAATATATTATTCATAACTGCATGCTTGATAGTGGTGCTTCCATGAATGTAATGTCAAAACAAGTAGTTGATCAGTTAGACTTGATTTGTCAGAAAGAGAACCCTCTTATTTCTATCATGGATAATAGGAGAGTATCTTGTGTAGGCATTATCACTAGAATTCTTGTCCATATTGAACAATATACTAAGAAAGGAGTGGTGATGGATGTTGTAGTTGTAGATGTGGACCCTTTATTTTCCATCTTATTCTCTAGGCATTGGGTAGAGCAACTAGGTGGTACTATTCAGTTAGATTGGTCATATACCACTATTCGAATGTAGGGTAAGGAAAAAGTGATATTGAAAATAGAACCCTTCAATAGGAATTCAATTGAATTTAGAGATCCTAATGATAATATGGTTAATGTCATGAATTCTATTAAGGAAAAATACATAGGGGTTTACTCTATCTGGCATTCTCCTTTCTTGTTGGAAGTACCTTTTTCTTAGAATATGGATCCAAAACTGAAGGCCAAAGTAGATGCAAAAACTAATATAATTTTTACTTCTAAGTTATGGACTATAACATTTGATGGGGTAAATATAGAGCAGGAGCAGGAGCTGAAGTATTGTTGAAAGACATCAATGGCAGTTATCTTGGCATACCATATAGGTTAGAATTTTGTTGTACAAATAATGTTGTAAAGTATGAAGCTTTATTGCTAGGGCTAAGGAAAGCCAAGGAAATGGGTATTAATTACCTCAAAGTTAGTGCAGATGTTGAGCTAATAATTCAATATATCAAAGGGAGATATCAAACAAAGGAACCTAGATTAAAGAAATATAAGCAGGAAGTGTTGGATGAAATAGATAGATTTTTGGCTTTTGATCTGTAATTTATTCCTAGAGCACATAATCACAATGATAATATGTTGGTCGTTAATACTTCTGGAGTAGAAAAACTTGAGATAGACAATTGGTTTATGGAAAGGTTCCCAACCATATCTATGTATAAGCCATTTGTATTAGATAATTTTGTATATTTATAAGTTTTTCATGATGATATACACATTAATTATTTTATGACTATGCAAAATGAGTTTTTTGATGTTATTTGTGATGAAAGTGATGAAGAAAAATTGAAGGATGTTATTGAAGAGCCTACAGAAGTCATACAACTAAAGACCAACAGGATCCCTAGCGGGTTGGTTTCTTTAAAGAGCTTATTTTATGACTTTTATAGAGCATATAAAACTTTGGTTTAGAAATCTGAGGTAGATGAAGTTAATATTAGAACAAAGGAAGAGCCCAATATTGTTAGGATCAATAAAGCTCTGTCAGGAAAAGAGAAGCAACCATATATCAAATTTTTGAAAAAGAACATGGATATTTTTGATTGGAGTTATGAAGATCTAAATACCTTCAATATAAAGGTTATGACTCACATAATACCCCTTTAGAAAGATACAAAGTCTTCTATGCAGAAACAAAGGAAGTGCAATCTCACTTTGCATCACATTATGCAGAAAGAAGTGCAGAAGCTACTGGACACCACGATAATCAGGAAGGTGAGATTTTCTACTTGGTTGGAAAAATGTTTCTAGTTAGAAAAAATAATGGTGAGATCAGGATTTGTGTTGATTTTAGGAATCTGAATAATATCTCTCTCAAAGATAACTATCCACTTCCAAATAAGGAGTAATTGCTTCAAGCAGTGGCTGGGTCATCAAGAATATCTTTATTTGATGGCTTTTCAGGTTACAATCAGATTGTAGTTAATCCTAAAGACAGACACAAAACACCTATCACTATACCATGGGGAATATTTCAATATCTTAGGATGCCCTTTGTATTGATGAATGTAAAGGCAATATTTTAGAGAGAAATTGATATTGCATTTAAGATATTGATGTTCAAGATAGTGGTAGTATATCTTGATGATATTACATTTTTTTTTAAATCTTGAAGATCATTTTGCACATCTAAATCAAGTGTTTGATATGTGTAAGGAGTTTGCCATATATTTGAATCCTATAAAATGTGTTTTTGGGGCCACACAAGGTAAAATTCTTGGGCATATTATTTCAAAAGATGGGATTAGCATTGATCAACAAAGAGTAGAAGCCATTGCTAAAATTACCCCTCCTAAGAATCTTAAGGGAGTTAGATAATTCTTTGGAAATATTAGTTTTATTAGGAGTTTTGTTCTTGATTTTGCTTAGATTTCCAAACCAATAAATGACATGATCAAGAAAAATGGAGAAATAAAATTGATAGAGAAAAATACTATAGCTTTTTAGAAGATCAAAGATGCAATTACTCAGGCTCCAATATTGAACTACCCAAATTATTGTAGAGATTTCAAGATCTATTCATATTCCTCAGAACACACTATTACTGTAGTTCTAGCTTAGCAAGATGAAGAGAAAAATGAAAGGCCTATAGCCTTTATGAGCACAGGATTGAAGGGTTCTCAATTGAAATTTTCTTTGCTAGAAAACTAAGCTTATGCATTAATCAGAACTTTAGATAATTTAAAGTGCATTTTTGGATCCAAAAAGGTAATAGCTTGTATCCTTTACATTACTGTTAAAGATGTTTTCACTCAGACTGAACCTTTAGGTAGTCCTACAAGGTGGATGGCTAAATTGCTATAGTATGATGTGGAATTCAAAGTAGTACATATGGTTAGAGGATAGGGATTGGCAAAGTATCTAGCTAACAAATAAGGGGAGGCTATGAATAATACTATTGTAGTAGATGGGCAACAAGAAGCAAGAGCAATTGATAATTTTAATTTTAGGTGGTATGATGGCATTATCGTTTACCTTCAAAACTTGTTATTTCTAGGAGACATACCCTAAAACAAAAGAATGTCTATCAAGAAATTGGATCAAAGGTATTATATTCAAGAAGGAAGACTATATTGGAGGCATCCACATGGTGTGTTGCTTCTCTGTTTGTATGAGAAAGATATCACTCAAGTGCTGAAAGAATAGCATTCTATATTTTGTGGGGGTCACTTTGATCCAAATGCTACTGCTCACAAGATCATGAGAGTTGGTTATTATTATTCCTCCCTATTTAAGGATGTTTACCAATTTGTTAGGAGTTGTTATACCTAACATATTTTTGTAGGAAAGAAGAATTTTCCAGCATGCCCCTGAAGCCAGTGATTGTAGAAGCTCCTTTTACTCAATGGGGAATAGATTTCATAGGTGAGATTAACCCCAATTCGTTTGGAGGTCATAGGTGGATCATTATAGTAATAGACTATTTAATGATATGGGTAGAAGCAACACCTCTCAAGAAGTCCACTATAGAAGTGGTCATCAAGTTTTTAGAAGAGCACATATTAACAATATTTAGAAGAGAATTAGGTAAAAATAAAAGAAGTTGGGATAGTGAACTAAAGTTTACTTTATGGGCTGATAGAATATCTATCATAAGAAGCATAGGAAAATCTCAGTATGAACTAATATATGGTTAGAATGGTCTATTACATCATTAAGTGGAGAGTCATGCTTTATCTTTTATTCTTTTAGATCATGATAATCCAAATATTAGCAGAGAAGACTTGATCAAATTTTGAAATTGCATGAATATAGAAAGGATGCATCAATGAAGATAGTTGAGCAAGCTCACAAAATAATGCAGTTGTTCAATAAGAAAGCCAAGGGTAAACCTTTTTAGGGAGGAGATATAGTGTTGTATTGGGACCCCAAAAATGAAAAGCATGGTGAGAAAGGGAAGTGGGAGCCCAAATGGCTTGTCCCCTATCAAATCCTTTAGAATGTAGGCCAACATACTTACAAATTGAAAACTCTGGATGGTACAAAATTTTTAATTCCTATCAATGGCCAAAATTTGAAATTGTATCATTTTGCACGGAGGGCTTAAGAAGCCTCAAAAAAAAATTGTGTTTTAGTATTGTTATTTCTAGGTGATTAAGGTTTCCTTTTTAGGTGATTAAGGTGTTCTTTCTAGGTGATTAATATGTCCTTTTTAGGTGATTTAGGTGTTCAGATTAGGTGATTAGTTTATTTTTTGAGTCCTTGTGGTTAGGTGAATATTTTGGAGTTCTTAGGTGATCCATTGTTAAAGAATATTTACATTACCTATCCTAGTCAAATCCTGTGTTGGATCCTCAAAATCCAACTTGAGTTTTCCCCAAATTTTTTAATTTTTTTTGTGCTATGGTCTATTCAAATTTGCAATACCCACTTGAGTCCTTTCCAATTATTTCAAAATTTTGGTCCTTTTGAATTCTTGTTTCACCCTCCAAGAGTAATGAAATTTTTTATGTCACCAATATTAGGCCTTTGTTTTGGTTTTCCTAAGATATTTTTATCAGTAAATGTTTGGCCTAACAAAGGTTGATGTAGGATCCTATCTTTCGGAGTGAAAAACTTTTGATCCAACGATTGGATTGGCTTGAAATTTTATAGGGAGTTGGAAAATGAGGAGGATAAAGATGTGGCTAGGACACAATGGGTATAAATTACCATTTTCAAGTATTTTTGAATTTTTTTTTAGGCTTAATTCCTTCATCTAGTGCCCCAAAATGGATTTTAGTGGTTTTTTAGAAAATTCCAAAAACAAATTACTTCTATACATGGGTAGGTTTTGATATTTTATAGAAGTCTTAATATGACTCATACATTTATGGGTTTTAATTTTTAAGGATATCTGAGATTTTTTGGTGACTTACTAAAAATACGGTTGTTTTTGGCTAAACATGGTAATTTTTCTAAAAATAATAATTTCTTATCTTTAGGGCTTTAAGATGTAGGGTTCTATTTTAGGGTTTCTTGCATTGTAAAAAGGGGAGGAAAGCCCTAAATCCTAAACTTGAAAACCCTAAACCCTAAACCTAAAATACCCTAAACCTTAAACCTAAAAATCTTAAACTCAAAAGCCTAAGCCCTAAACTCAAAACCCTAAACCCTAAACTCAAAACCCTAAACCCTAAAAAATAAAAAATTATAAAAATTATAAAAGCAAAAGATTATGGAGATAGTGGCTATTGTGGATCATTTACCATTATGGTCCATCATCGAGGTAGTTAAAGTTTTCACAATTATGGACCAAGTGATCAAGCTATTTAAGAGAGTTGATGCAACTAGAAACATCATCAAGTTTTTGCACAATAATTTTACGAGAGGTATACTATAGTGCCCATCCTTATCGGTTGTATTTTCATTTATGTGTCTTGTCTAGTTACCCATTTTTTCTTCCCCATTATTGTACAATTTTTGCTAAGGAGGTGTCCCATTTACTGATATCAGTTATAGTGGTTGGGATCAGAAGCTAGGAGGCTTTTTATTACATCATTTAAACAAAGATTTGTAGTTCTCTATTGCATCATTTGAGAACTTATTTGTATTTTCTTAGTGAGATCTGATTAGACTGATAAAACTCCTATTATAATTATTTATTGGATAATACAATCCTGATTCCTCCTTTTGGTAGTTCTATGTGAAATTATGGTTGTTGTCCTATTTACATGTTACATCATTTGAATGTGTAAATAGCATATTATTTCATTGGCATGCTTAATCACCTTTGTTGCATTATTTGAATGAATGTGGTTGGCTTAGTTTTATCTTCTCCCTCCTTCTATCTTCACCATATTTTAAGTTTAGCTACAATTGCCCAATGGATAAGGCACTAATCTAATTTTTAAAGCACTAACTAGGAGTTACTTCGAAGCTTGCTCAAATTTTATGTTATAATTTTATTTTATTTTTTGCAAATCTAGATGAGCATGAGCATATAAGAAATATTGTAGGCTCACCTCCAGGATTTCCTTACCCTACTCAGTCTATTTAGAGTCTTAGGATAATATTTTCTTGATTCAAAGAGGTGGATCCATCAGAATCCATAATTTTGATTGGATCAGGGAAGTCTTGTAGTGTGACAAATCTATTAAGGGTGTAGGAATTTTTATAAACAATTTTTGGCATTGTTGTTGGGGAAGACTCAATACAATTTTGAGTTTGTTTTTCTCATAGTCTTTCTTGGAATGAAATTTGCAATATTTGAGTGAATATCAGGTTGAGCAATCTTGACCCAAGTATTGTTGAAGATCTTATTCCTTCTTTGCACATCCATGTTGGTGACTCTAAATGAACTCAAAATTTTAAAAATAAAAAAGGAGGAGATGGATCTAGAATCTACAATAAGTGGTAAATAAGTGCTTTCTAGAGTGCCAAATCTTGAGGTATTCTTCAAGTGTCATAGAAAATCTTCAATTCCAATTCATATTATTTTTGTTTCTAGCCTAAATATTGATTTCAACTAGTCTTCTCCTACTATAAACTGAGTACCTATAGTGAATCAACCTATAGTGAGTATGGTAGATCCTAATGTGAACCAAAATATTAATGTAAATCAAAATGTTAATAAAAATGTCAATACTAATGTTAATCAATGGAGTACCAATAGATATAGAGCATTTTTTTTACCTACAAATCTAAATCATCTCCCTAATAAAACTCATAAGTACTTACCTAAATTTCAAGGGAACAATGTTTTCATTGATGAAGATCATGTTAGGGATTTTATGTATGCCATGGATAATATTGAGGTGAATGATGAAGATGTTGTCCTTATATTTTTCTTTTAAACTCTAGATAAGGATGCTCAAGAATGGTTCAACGAGCTTGGAGCTAGAACTATCAATTATTTTTAAGAGCTAGAGCACACTTTCCTTAGTAAATATGGATAGAGGAAGAATGAAATATCCTTGCTAACAAAATTGGATACCATGAAAAAGAAAGAAAATAAATCAATAGAAGATTTGAATAGAAGATTATTTAAGACTAGAAATAAGGTTCCAGTAGCATTAAGGCTAAATGATGATTAGTCCATTTGTTTCTACAAAAATGTTTTCCCTAGAGATTTTAGATATAAGCTAAGATAGCAAGCAATAACTACCATTGATATATGTATGGAAAGGGCTATTGAAATAGAGAGATATGATTTATAGTGGTGAGATGAAATCATACTCTTTAGATCCCAATAAACCTAAAAGGAATCCCAAGAAGGTTGAGTTCTCTATCCATAATAAAATGAATCAAGATCCTATGAACAAAATAGCTAATCAGTCGAGTGAGATGTTTACTAATTTTAATAACAGGTTGACTAGACTTGAAAAAGGTAAGGATAACAATGCAAAAACTTCACAAGGTAATAATAGACAATAGGAAGATAACAGGTCTCCTTTTAGAAGGAATTTTAATAGAAACTAGAATAACAATGGAAATGAAGAGGGAAACATGAATCGGAATGGGAATTGGAAAAATAAAGAAGTAGATAGAGATCTAAATTTTGTTCCAAATCCCATGCTATCAAATAATATAGCATCAAATCATCCATTTTATTGCTCTTTCTATGATGCACCACATAACCCTATTGATTGTGGTATTTATCTAAGTATGAATTCTAGTGTTGATTTAAATGTTGAACCTAAATATGAAGATATTAGAATTAATGTATGTTGTAATCTGGAGGATGAAACCGGAGAACAAGAATTTGAAAGGGACGTGGACATATATTCCAATAATATTGAACAAAGATAATTTGTCTTTGGAGAGGCATCAACCTCAAGTGAGCCTTCTAATACTATATTTGATAGAATGAAACAAGGAAATCTTGTACCTATAGCATAAGAGGTTGAGTCTTTAGAAAGAATACATAATATCAATCATAGGAATATAAAAATGAAGGAAAATTTTGATGAAGAACCTACACAAAAGGAGAAAGCTACAGGAGTAATTTCACAAAAAAAGGTAAATTAGATGAAGCTGCAAATGATTCATGAAGAGCCTGATGTAGAGAAGATTATCCAAAAGCAACAAAATGACTTTGCTAATCAGATAGAAAATGAATTGATGATAAGAAATATCAGTTTGATCTAGGTTTAGAGGTTGCAAAATAGAACTATTTTCAGTCCTTTTTGATATTTTTTCGAGCTTTAATTCCTTCATCTAGTACCCCAAAAATAGATTTTAGTGGTTTTTTAGAAAATTCCAAAAAATAATTACGTCTAGCCATGGGTAGGTATTGAAATTTGATATAAGGATTAATATGGGTGATACTATGATGTGTTTTAATTTTTAGGCCCATATGAGCTTTTTTGATGACTTAGTAAAAATAGGGTTGTTTATATCTGAAAATAACAATTTTTCCAAAAATATTAATTTCTTATCTTTAGGGCTTTAAGATGTAGGGTTTTTTTAAGGTTTCTTGCATTTTAAAAAGGTGGGGGAACCCTAAACCCTAAACCTAAAAACCATAAACCCTAAACTCAAAACCCTAAAACCTAAACTCAAAACCCTAAACCCTAAATCTTAAACTTAAAACCCTAAACCCTAGAAAAAAATAAAAAATAAAAACCTAAAGGTGATGGAGATAGTGGCTATCATGGATTATTTTCCATTATGTGCCATAATCAAGGAAGTTACAATTTTTGTAATTATGAACCAAGTGATCAAGCTATTTAAGAGAGTTATTGTAATAGGAAACATCAACAAGTTTTTGCACAATAATTTTGTGAGAGGTATACTAAAGTGGCCATCCAGATCGGTTGTATTTTCCTTTGTGTGTCTTGTCTAGTTACCCATTTTTTCTTCCTCATTATTATGCAGGTTTTTACTAAGGAGGTGCCTAGTTTACTAAGATCAGTTCCAGTGGCTAGGATCGGAAGCCATGAGGCTCTTTGTTACATCATTTGAACAAAGAGTTGTAGTTCTCTATTGCATAATTTGAATGGAGAACTCATTTGTATTTTCTTAGTGAGATTTGATTACACTGATCAAACTCCCATTGTAATGATCTATTAGATAATACAATCATGCTTCCTCCTTTTAGTAGTTATATGCATAATTTTACTTGTTATCTTATTTACATGTTACATCATTTGAATGTGTAAATGACATATTATTTCACTGGCATGCTTGGTAGTCTTTGTTGCATTATTTGAATAATTGTGGTTGGATCTGTTTTATCTTCTCCCTCCTTATCTCTTCACCATATTTTAATTTTTCTTACAATTGCCCAATGGATAAGGCACCGATCTACTTTTTGAAGCACTAATTGTGAGTTACTTCGAAGCTTGCTCAAATTTTATGTTGCAATTTTATTTTATTTTTTGCAAATATGGATGAACATGAGCATATAAGAAATATTGTAGTCTCACCTCTAGGGTTTCCTTACCCCACTTGGCTTGTCTAGAGTCTTAGGATTATATTTTCCTAAGTCAAAGAGGTGGATCCATCAAAATCCATAGTGCTAATTGGATCAATGAAGTCTTGCACCATGACAAATTTATTAAGAGTGTAGGAATTTCTCCCAAAATTTTTTGGCACCATTACTGGGGAAGACTCAATACAATTTTGAGTTTTTTTTCTCATAGTATTTCCTAGAATAAAATTTGTGAGATTTTATTGAGTATCAGGCTGAGCAATCTTGAACCAAGTATTGTTGAAGGTCTTGTTCCTTCTTTGCACATCTGTGTTGGCAACTCTGAATGAACTCAAAAATTTAAAAATAAAAAAGGAGGAGTTGGATCTGATGTCTACAAGAAGAAATGTGGACACCTAAAAGTTACACATAGCTACCTCTATGTACTTGTAGATCTTTTTGGACACTTGTAGGTTTACATAGGCCATCCTAGACACCTCTAGGCTATTATAGACCGGTGTAGACTATTGTAGATCCCTCTAGACCTACGTAGACTATCGTAGACATGCATAGACATGCGTAGACTATTATAGACATGCATAGACTAGCATAGATCACTCTAGATTAGCGTAGCATATTATAGACTTACATTGACCATTTCACTAGTTTATAGGTATAAAACCCTATTAAACTACTCAATCCATGCCATAACCACCTTGTATCCATAAAAGGATCACTCATCAATAACCTAAGGCCACTTAAGCCCTTCCTAGACTTAATTAGGACCCCACAGGACTATTAGTTCCCAAAAAGTCTTAATTAAAATTAATTCTAATTCTAATTTTAAAGTGACTTCACTTAAAGTGCACTTTTTAGATTAAAAAGGTTAATTAGGTTCCTAAACCCTAATTAGTCCTAATTATTCCCTCCCATATGTGTGTGCACAAAGTTGGTTAGGATATTTCTTAGGAAACCCTAACCTAACCCTAATATAACCATAGAGTTGACTAATCCTAGTTAACCCTAATCTCTCCTCATATGTGTGAGGATGAGATATTTCCTTAGGGAATGTGGGGATGACACCTCAAAAACCCTAACCTAACCACCATGGAACCTGACCTTAGGGTTTAGTTCTCCTAACCACACCCCCTACACCTTAGGTTTATCTATAAATAGTGGATCTAATCCCTCATTCTACCTCTCTCCCCCCTTTTAGCCAAAGTATAGAAACTCTATCAAAATGTGATCATATATGCAAGTAAGGATATTTAATCTGTACCAAAAATATTATAGCACCTAAGGAGCCCATCCACACAAGGATTTCTATCAAAAAGTACTTACAACTGAATTCACCTCCCAGCCTATGAATCTGACACCAATTCACCCTTCGACCTATGAATTGGGTCTAGAGATCTCAAATCACCCCAAATTTGTTAGGTAAGAATCATTTCATGTCTTTTAGATGTTTCCCATAGTTTTTTATGTATTTTAGTACAATTTTATTTCCTATTTTCATCCTCTTTCATCAATACAAGGTCTGATCAAGGCAAGCCCCTTAACACTCTAACCCTATTTTTTAGGTCATAAAATAGGTGAAAAGCATCCACATCAACAATAGTGGTGGCCCACATACGTAGGAATCCCACCTACATTGAATTACCCAAGAGCATATATCAATCTATTTTATGTTCATTATGAGAAGGATTTATTATAATCCTTATTGTAACCTATGAATTATGTTTCAAATGAATAAAGAATAATTTTATGGACATGTGCATTTACTTTGTATTTATGTTTGAGAAAATAGTAGCTTTTGTACATTTCATTCTAGCACGACTAGTGGGACCCCCACATAGTATTCTATTGGAATAATTTTATCATAAATATGACTCAATATGTTGTTTTTGTGTTGTTTTAGGTACCAACCTATAAATTTTAGAGACCCTTGAAGCCTTGACAACCCCCTTAAAACTTCAGAATAGGGATTTCATGACTCTACATATGATTCACCCCTTGACCTATGAATTCAGATCCAATTCACCCCTTGGCCTACAAATTGGTCCTACAAGCCTCAAAACCCCTCAAACTTGTAGGGGTGAGTAGCAAAGAAGTAAAGAAGACCACTTGTAGCATCAGAAACCAGGTATTCCAAAAAAATTTCTTTGTTTTGACATTTATGTGTGAAGAAATATTTACTAGAAAATGCATCGATGCATTGGGTAAATTTCATTTTTCTTACAAATCCATCATGCTAGAAATGTTTACTTTAGTTGCAGAAACTTGTACAAAACCAGAAGTTCAACTTCATCTATTTTGAGAAATTTTTGATGTTTTGCAAATAGCATGTTGCATAAGTGGTGCATTTATTTCTTGTTCCATTACACCAATTTCCTTCCAAAAGAACTTCATATTTTTATTCTAAAAATCAGATTTAGAATTAGATTTTTACAAATCCCTTTTGCACATTTCTCTTGAAGCAATTTAAAATTTCCTTTTCTACAAAAATCAAAGTCAAATTTCTTTCATGTAATTAAGAATTAGGGATTTTAAAATTTCTTTTTGTACATTCCATTAAAACAAGTTTCAAATGTTTTTGTACATATAAATTTTAGAATCCTTCTATTGTCATTAAATTAGGATTTCCCCATTTCTTTCGCAAATCCCCAAGGTAAATCACAATTGTTATATTTATTTCTACATCTTTAGTGTAATATTGCCTATTTATATTTGTATAAATCCTTCTTAAATTTCTTTCATGTTCCAAAATTAGGGTTCCATAAACCCCTTTTCTCACATGTGTTACATTTCTTGTTTACACGATTTCATAGAATAGGTCTTAGTTTCTTTCTAAAAAGGCACATAAGACTAGATTTTTTTTTACAAAACACATCTTAATTTAGCCTTTTTGCTTCCAAAAAGTGTATTTAGGGCTAGAATTTTATTTCAAAATAGAATTTATATTTATTTATTTATACATCATCATTAGCAAACTCAAAACCACATACACATGTGGTTCAAAACAAACGATGATATTGGACTTCATCCCCAATCCATCATTCAAGACTGGTGTGGTAGGAGTTCTACCCTCCACCATCTCACCTCCTTAGACACATAGTAGCCATATGAGTGGTTTTCTATATTTCCTAACAAAAAAAACCCCCACTTTTGATACTGGGTTCTTGGATTTCATCACCAAAAGTTACCTTCAGATTGGGATAGGATTAGACGCCTTTGTTCACAAGGCTAACATAATTTGTGGACACGCTAACTATTGTTCTTGACTAAGACATTCTGAGGGTGAAGCAAAAGCATGGGATTTTTGACCATGCCTAGTAGGTCTTAGATAGTGCCATCTCTTATCAGAGAGGATATAGGGAGCTCATTCTAGAATATTGAGTTCTCCCTCTTTAGGTTATATTTTTACCGCACCTTCCATACAGGTCACCATTTGCACATCATGATATTGTTCTAGTTTGTGCATATTTGGGTGTTGCAAGAGGTTCAATACATATGACACTCCTAATATTATAGATTATTCACTCCACTACTTGTGATTCTACCTAGGAAGTATCAAAATCAAAACACATCAAATGAACAAAACACTTTATTTCTTACACCTAAGAATTGATTCCAGTTTCATGTTATTTTTATGATCACAAACCAGTTTTAGCACATAACACCACGTAACACTTCATATTCCAGATCCACATAGCTTGTCAATTTAGTTTGAGTCCACACTTCATAGGGTTGCCTCCAGCCCCCTTCACTCATCACATATAAAACCACAGATTCCAATTTTTGTGTGATTCTAAAACTTCACAACATGCATCATCATGCCAGTTGTTACTTGTAGTCATACACATGAGCAAGCATGCCCTATAGATGAGGCACCTAGAACATCTTCTATCTAGGACATCCTTCCTGTTTTTATCACAAAGGAGAAGTCCACATACACACATGATCCACTCATAGAGTTTGATCCACGCTATCCACACATGATAACTCATGGTGAGACATCCTATTTGAGTGAAGTCCTTGCCACTTCACTCATAGAATATTATCCATTCCTTTTTCCTGTATCATCACCTTATACACCTACCACATTCTAAAATCATGTGATATACACTACCCTAGGACGGACAACCTAACCCATTCTTCACCATAGATGAGGAGACTCCACCTACATATCCCACCTTTGCACACCATTTCTTCTAGAGTTTATCTCAATCCCTATTTGAAAATGATTATTCCCTATTGAACCGTACTCACCTTGAGGTCACTTTATTCACCCCTACTATAGGTATGATCTCAGACCCTTCCTCCTCTATCGTAGGTACCCAAATTCCTTCATTCCAAACCATGCAACAAAAATATCCCTTGTAGGAGAAACAAGTGCCACACTTAACACCGCATCCATAATATTCTCAAGAGTCCCAACCATCATCATCCCAACAACTATTTTTTACAATTTTTGAGGACCTGTCACAGTCACCTCTCCAAATCCAAACTACACAATATCAACAACAACAACAAGCTAGTCACACCCAATCAAGGGAGTACGTAGTACTCACTCCATATTCCCAAGATCCTACCCTAGAAGCTTACCCTCCTTCCTCCTCATCATTCCCACATCCATCACAAGTTTATGAAATGTACCCTACCCAATCCTTTGCTCAACCTTCCTCTACATCGACATTCAAGATACCTCATCCTTCTCCTTTTTACCCCCCAACTGCTAGTCTTCTTTCCACATACAGATCAAAACCTATAGCATACACTCCTACCCCTCCAAGATACTCTACATAGTTTAGTTTTGACACCTCCCATACTTCAGGTTAGAGATAGGTCCCATCCTTTAACATCTTAACTTGACCACCGCTAGCACTTGTAGCCTCGATACCTCCACCATTACCTACTGGATCTACTTTCTTTATGCCTCCCCCTTTATGGTCATCATCACCTACAACCCAACCATTACAGTAGGCTCCTACCCAGTAGGTACCCATGCCACAACAATACATCCCATAATCACAATACTACTATCCCCAATAAACAACCATTCCATAACCTAGTATCCCACTAGTCGTGATATCATACGTCACTTAGCACCCATCCTACCAAGGCTAGTTGCAACAATTCCCCCCTCAGTACTGGGAATAACAATAGTTCCAGTACCCACCACATTCCCAAGATCAACCCACCATATCATAGTCCTCCATGCCCTTAAAACCTGAGCTTTAGCTCCTATAAGATAAAGTCAAGATGTTAAACCTGTGCATGGCTAGTTATGGACCATAAAAACCAACATATGATAAACTATGGAGTGATCCAGTTCATCCATCATTTCCTATCCCACATTACCCCTACTACTTTGAGATCCCAAAGTTTGATAAGTATTGTAGCACCCCAAAATTGGCACAGTTAAACCTTAGTAAAAAGATAAAAATTTGAATTTTAACCCCAAACCACCCGTTAACCGCCCGTTACCCGCTTTCCTTGTTTTTTGTGCCATTTTTAGGATTTGTTTTGACCGTTGGACGATATCGTCGCAGATTAGACGAAATCATCCCAGATCTGACGAATTCATCTGGAACAGAACGTCCAGACGATTTCGTCCCAAAACCAAATTTTCATAATTAGCTTCTGTTTCAACAGCTTCTCTAACCTGGGCAGAAAGCGTGTCTACGTAGTTAGAGTCTCCCCCATTGGAGATCTCCCAAATTGGGATGATCTCCAACCTCCTAACCTCTCCCTAATCCTATATAAACTGGGACTTTCTCAGTTTATCCCCCTGAACCCCCTAGCTGATGGATTTCCCTACAAATTTAGTTCCTTGTGCCTTAGAACACCTTCATACTTTTGTTTGCATTGCATATTTCAAGTTTTCTTGCAGGAATCTTACTGTTCTTCAACCGGAGCAAGCTTGGATCGTCGCAGGCGATTCCAGATGATTTCGGACGATCCTGTCGTAGATCGACGATGATCTCGTACGATTGGAGGCGATCTCGACTGTAGTCCAGATTGGGGGCAATCAGAGCCCAGAGTTTGCATTTCCTTATTGTTTTTTGCATTTCTTTATGCATTGTCTTAGTTATTGTATTTATGCATCTTGGAGTTCACCTCATTTAATATAAATGCATGATAAAGCCAAAATAAATTGTTAAATTGATGCATTTCCTTTTAATTGCTATTTGGATTTATCATTTAGACAAATTCATTGTTATTTCTATCATTTCCCCTTGCTTTTGCAATTGCATTTTTGGTATTTTGTATCTATTTCTATGATTGCAGGTCTCTGATGAATTCTCTGATGAATTCGTCAGATCGACGATGATCTCGTCTGATCTCAGATGACCGACTGAGATCTGAGATGATTCTGTGCAATTCCAGATGATTACGTATGATTTGAGATGATTTGGACTGCTACAAGACTCAGAATCTTCATCAGACATCAGAAATCAGGTATGTTCTATCCTATTTAGCATATTCTCTATGTTTAGCATTTATTCATGTTTTTTGTATTCATAAAAATCAGCATTGGCATATAGAATAGTTTAGATTCATCTTGGCCAAACCTAGGAATTGAATGATTAAAGCACAAAATGAACACATCAAACCTACTATCAACCTAGGCGTGGAAACTGCCACTCAAAAGTTTCCTGGTGAACCCACCATCCATCGAAAATTCACCCTTATACCCCTCCCCCGAGAGGCGGGACCTTCAAAGGGCCTCTCAGTCCGAGGTATTGTCCCATCCTTCTCGCATCCCCCTTTCGGGCGTGGATCCTATAGCCTGAAGGTAAGGATGCAAAAAATTTGGAGCGATACATTTTGGTGAACCCGACGTGAATAACATAGGCATATTTTTGATTCAAAAATATAAAAAAAATATAATATATATATGTATACAAGAAAAAAAAATAAAACAAAATCATCATTTCAAGTTTGTATGTTTTAGATTCAATTCTAAATAGTAGATACTAAATATTACTTTTAGAAGTACTAAAGAAACCATGAGTTTTTACTCAAATCAATATGAGCCCATCAGTAATGTTGGAAGAATTCAGCCAAATACATTTGTTGATTATGACCAACCTCATCCCTATTCAACATCACCTCCATCACACTTTTCTCATTTTTCATCAATAACCCAATAGGACAATCCCTTTTCCAATCCTCTTCATAACGATATTATCTATTCTCCCATATATCCATATTATGTCTATCAATCCACATACAATCCTCCTCCACCCTTTCAATATTCTTCTTTCAATACAACACATCCATTTCAACAAGAAAATACTTATTCTTCCAATCCTACCATGCACTCACATCATACTTCACAATCTTCCTATCATCATTCTACCCATAACAAAGAAAAGAGAGGTAAAAAACCATTAGGTCCTTTTATGACTGAACTCCTAAGGCACTTATCAAAAACCTCTCGAAAACCTTCATCACGTACATTTACAAAGCTCAATCAACCAATGGATATAATTCTCAAGCATTTACTTGATACAAATAAGATTGAACTCCCTTCCATAAGACAACTTGATACCACAGCAGATTGGTTTAAACCCGAGCTACATTGTGAATATCATAGAGTAGATGGACATATGACACAAAATTGTAAAGATTTAAGATGTGCAATTCAAGATTTGATTGATGAGGGTCTTTTTAATATAAAGGAATTACAATCTACAACTGATTATAAATCTCCAAGTAAACTATCAAACTCCTACACAACAAATACCAATAATCAATCAAGACATGGGGATCTCCCAAGAACCCCTATTCAATTATCAACAACAGGAAACCAATCAAATATTGCATGTTAATGTGTCCCATCATGATGATATTACTAATATTGTAACAGAAACTACAAATGAGCAACCTCAAGTTCAATCAACTCAATCGGATATTCAAGATATGGATTCCCCATTTGACCAACCTTCAAAACTATCTTTGGCTCTAGAGAATGATCCAAAATGGAATGTAAGCATAGAAAGCTCATCTTTAGAATCAAAATCTCAATCTGAAATCCCCTTTGATAGCCAACAACAAGTGATTAATCCTCAAGCAAAGATATCCCTTTTAGAAGTATTACAAAGTTCTCATAAGGAAACTTTGTTCAAGATACCTAGCCAACAATTTGTTCCTCATGATATTTTCCCTAAGAACATAATTAATGGTGTAAGCCCTCTTGAGGTTAACCATATTTCATTCTATGATGAGGAGATTCCTTCCTCTACTCCACAAGAAGACTCCTATCTTTACATTACAGGATCTAGTAAAGAAACACCTGTTAAAACTATCATGGTAGATAATGGCTCCTCTCTTAATTTATGCACTTATCAATTATTCCAAAAACTCAAATTAAAGGAAGAAGATCTTAATGAATCAAATGTTATTATAAAATATTTTAACAATGAAATTCAAGAAGCTCAAGGTACTATAATTCTTCCCCTTAATATTGGATCCAAGATCCTGGATACTTTGTTTTATGTAGCATATTGCCCTTCACCTTACAACCTACTTCTCAGAAGTCCTTGGATTCATACGATGAGGGTTGTCCCTTCTACTCTTCACCAATGTTTAAAGTTTGAACTTGCAAGTAAAATTGTTACCATACATAATGACCCAACACCATTTGAAGAATATTTAACGGTTGAAACATCAAGTTCTATACATTCTCCATTGTCACAATTATCTTCTATCCATCACTTTTCTTCATCCATATATGATCATCCTTGTTTACCAAATAACACCCATGCATATCTTTCATATATGCTCCCTCCATCTTATCAAGACTTGGAAGATAGTGATAAGAATGAAGAACCTTCTTATCCTTCTGACATTTTATTTTGTAACATGATCAATTTTACACATATAAAAGTAAAATATTTTGCTACATTATTCTACATTATAACAAAGCTTTTGTTATCACTACCTTTTATTCATCACCTTTTGTTCTTACCTTCACCACAACCAAATTATCCTTCAAAACCTCCTTTGATTTTGAAGCAACCTTAGACATGCTATACTCAAATAACCTTGTATAGTGTATATAGATCATCTTGTATATACCACCAATTCCATCATAAAAAAATTAAAATCAAAATATAAAAACATCAAAATCATCAAAATCTTCAAAAACATCTTTTATTTTTGCACCTATCAATTCTTGAAGTATTGCAGTTATATTTTCAATTATTTTGGATAAATTAGCATTTATTTGGAATCCCGCACTTTCACACTCACATGCATAAATATCTTGATTTTATTTGGTATGATTATTAATCTCTCTTATATCAAAGTCCACATTTGAATTAAATAAAGTTTTGAGCATAGAGAATTGATCTTGTTATTTACTTGAACCAAGCATATCTTTTCACATTAAAATGATTTCATTGCAAATTCAATATGATGCTACATAGTAGAAGTGGTTTCTTGAGCGAAAAGTTTCCCCTGCTATCCTATCATGCACATGGTCTAGAATCTTTGAGAATTGACAAAAGGACAAGCTCACCCCTACCCAGAATAAAAATCCCTTGCTCTACAACCAATCCGAGCAAGTATCCCTAGTATAGGAAGAAAAAGAAAAAGTCAAAGAAAATGAGAAAAAGAAAAATATCATTTTGTACCATCGCAGCAATATTTCAGCATTGTCTCAGTTCCAAGCAAAAATACAAAAAAAAAAAAAGAAGCAAAAGAGAAAAGAAAAAGCAAAAAGCAATAAAATCCCTTTCCCTACCCCTTGAAAAGAAAAGAAGGGTGAATGAGCTTGAATCCCTGGAATTCTCAATTATTCGAAAATCGTGAGGTAAGCCCCATAACAGGTGGTTTGTGCCCAACCCGCTTGGCCTTGGGTAATTCCTAGCGTGGTGATATGTCTGTCACATTAGCGACCTTCTTTTGTACAGACCTATGTCGGCTTATGGATTAGCTAGCTCTTGATAACCCGACTTACATAGTAGTCTGGTACGGTTACATGCATATAAATCATGGTCAAGGAACACTTATTTGGTTAATTCAAATTACTTGTATCAAATTTTCTTGCTCAAAATTGGTGAATGAACAATACAATTGCACACACATTTGTATTTGAGAGATTCTGTATCATTATGATAAAGCAAGATCGGTAATGAACTCACATTTGCACATGAGGGTTCCGTATAAATCTATATTTGTCTTTGAGATAATGTAAAATATTTCTGCAACTCTTTTTGGAATAATTTTATCTTCTTATTTCAGCACATCTGTTTAGTATAAAAACAACTATATACATTGTTTTCAAAAATCACAAAATGCTTTCAAACAACATATGACACAAATATAATCAATAAAGTCATGTTCATATTATTATTTTCTGTTTATCAAAAGTCAAAAATCAATCATGCAATAAAACTAAAATATCAATTTCTTCTTTGGATTTCGCGATGATGGTATAAGTCTATACCTATAATTCTATGCCTAGCGCAAGCCATTGTTCTAATTTTATTTTCCCATTCATTTTAAAAAATTCATAAAAAACATATGACTTACATCATTATGTTACACAATTGTGATTTAAAAAGAACGAACACATTTTTGTCCATTTCATTATGTCAACATTCAATTTTGCAATGATGGTATAGTTCCTAGGGACTTATTCCAAAAATTTTATCACACTTAGGAATTTATGCCTAGAAAAATCATATTTCTTTAATATGTCATGCATAATATTTTTTATGAAAATCTGAAAACAAATCATCACCATCATCACTTCCATCATCACAACACAAAGTCTTAAGACAGTCTCTTAAGCACTCTTTTACTTTTAACAATATTTCTATCCTGGGATTAGCTTGACGACCTAGCGAGCGGCGACTCCATGAAATGGTCTATAACAACGACAATGTCCTTTGAAATTATTGTTAGAAGTCCCTTTTATTTTTCATCAAATCACACCACAAAACAACCAATTTATTCACATCAGATTATTTCATTTACAATTTTATGGCATGACATAAAAATTATAATTTATTTCCAAACGACATAATTACATGAATCATCAATCAACAAATTCAAAAATTAAAGCATCATACAACATATACACAAGTCATATCATCAAAAAGACCATATATATATCATCAATAAATTATGTACATCATCTGGATTGGTATGCCACAATCAAAACCCTGGCATACTCAATCCCCTCAAAAAATATATAATAATACAATCTACCCTCTATAGCAGCTAGCCTCGAGAAGCCCTCGAGCTCTCAGCCTCATCTCCTCCCCCGCCCTGAGGTGGAGGAGGTGGTCCCATAGAGGTCCGAGCTGTGTCCTGGGTCCTCGCTATCGATCGTGAGGATGTCCTCGACGATCCCATCATGATCGGCTCTGCAATGGGGGCTGGCAGTGGTACCCTCTATCCCTCTAGGACCACGTGATAGTATAGCCCTTGGTAGAATGTGGTCTAAGCAATAGACCATGCCAGATCCCGAGTGCTCGCCCCTCCGCTCCGAGCCCTGAGCCATGTAGCCTCATCCTGTAGTGTCTGCACCTGAGCCCGAAGGCGGGCAACCTCAGCCCGGAGAGCCATCGTCTCATTGCTCTCCCCTACCTCGACACCCTTGCCCTTATCGGGCGATGGTGGTCTCTCCCCTTGCTGAGAAGGGACTCCCCTCTCCCTCCTCCCTATCTCCTGAGGTCTCTGTGGCACCCGACCCATCCTCTGGCGTCTCTCCTATGGAGACCATCACTGCTCTCTCCCACCGTGACCTCGCATTGCCTCAATAGCAGCCTGACGCCGCCTCCCCAACCGTCGCACCACGGCGTGCACTAGACCCTATGCCCTCATCATCCGAGGAGGGCGGATGCTTGTGTACCAGGCATCATAGCCATCTGCAACCCCAGCGTCGTCACCATCCACTGGCTGGATGGGGGCATCATCCGTATCTTGACTCCAAAACCGTTGCATGTCTGGAGCCCCGCTCAATGTGGTACTATCCTAGATAGTCCAAGAGTACTCATAATCCCTGAGAGAAGGGATCCCTTACTGTAGACCGAACTATCATAGAACCCGGTCGTAGCGGTGGAGCTCTACCTCTCCCTGCTCCATCCATAGCCAGTAGACTCGCCTGATGCGAGCCAGCTCCTGCCCATCCTCTGCCCACCCTGGGTGCTCTCGCCATGGCCTCCAGGTGATCTGGTCTAGGATGAGGTCGTCCAACAACCTCCGTGACATCGGCAGATCTATCCACCATTGTGACCCCCTCTGTAACCACCAGTAGAAAACCTAGGGCCTCTCCCGGTCAACCCCTATCAGTGGGAGCCCTACCGGCCTCCGCATCGTGATGTGCTCCAGCACCAAACCTACAGTAGTGATGTCAAGACCAGACATCGGCCTCCCTTGTATACGACCCCATGTAGGATCCTATACAAGTGGCACAGTACAAAGCTGCCCCATGAAAATCTATAGCCGTGGTCTCTCATATCGTAGACCACATCTGAGAGGAGCCACGGTAGTCTGCACCCGCTCTGGTGGCACAACAGTAAGCCACCTACTACCCCTGCCAAAACCTGAGTCAGCCTAGATGCCCTAGGCATCTGCCTTAGAGACTCGATGTTCACTCCGCCCTTCTCCAGGGTGAAGCTCGGGTCTCCGATCAATCTCATCATCGCCTGGCCCTGATTGGCCGTAGGAGTCATCAACCGTCCTTGTATGGGGATCCTCATGATCCTCCATACATCCTCTAGTGTGGGAGCCATCTCCCCTATCGGTAGCCAAAAGCAGGACGACCCCGGATACCACCTCTCTGCTAGGGCTGTCAGTAGCCCCATGTCTATCGGTACTTGTGGCATCTCTGCCACATGCTGCAAACCGACCTGAGCCAGTTGGTCACGCTTCGCCTGATCGAGCGTGGCTATGTCATCTCGTAGCCCATCGTATTTCCATTCCTGACTCTTTAGTAATCCCCTCTGCAAAACAAACAATAAAACAATAAAATTCATTAATAAACCAATCATTAAAATAAAATTAAAAACATTTTAACCAAGCTTAATTTCATAAAATGATGATATCGTCCACCATTGGATGATATCGTCCCAAATTGGGCAAAATCGTCCTTTGTAGGATGAAATCGTCTCCGATTTCGCAACTTGGGGATCGCCCCTTGTTGGACGAAATCGACGATCTAGGGACGATTTCGACGAAATAGGGACGATTTCGTCCCGACGTCGTCGACGGCCTAAAAACGGCCGCGATGCCCCAAAACAATCAAAATTTCAAACAAACAATTGCACAAATTAAATTCAAACCTAATTTACTAGGATTAGATCCTTACCCGTAGCCCGTCGGACCTCTGTCGATCGGTGTGCTGTCTCCACCATTTTTTTTGTCTGCAGAGCTCTAAAACCAGTAAAAATGAATAGTAAAAATGAATTAGGGTTTTACCCTATTTTCTTAATTTTATTTAAAATCAACAACATTTTTTTTAATTTTGCTTTTCCATGCTTTTACCTCAAACGTTCGATTTGGGTAAAAACACGGAGGGGGCACCATAGTAAGCAGTCGTACGATTCGACCTAGAATCGTCATCTAAAAAATTGAGTAAATTTTTGCTTTCTCGTAAAACGGGAAGAACTCGTCTTTAACGCATTTTCTTCAAAAAATTCGCTAAAGAGGGGGCAAAATGTAGCACCCTAAAATTGGCACAGTTAAACCTTAGTAAAAAGATAAAAATTTGAATTTTAACCCCAAACCGCCCGTTAACCGCCCGTTACCCGCTTTCCTTGTTTTTCGTGCCATTTTTAGGATTTGTTTTGACCGTTGGACGATATCATCGCAGATTAGACGAAATCGTCCCAGATCTGACGAATTCATCTGGAATAGAACGTCCAGACGATTTCGTCCCAAAACCAAATTTTCATAATTAGCTTCTGTTTCAACAACTTCTCTAACCTCGGCGGAAAGCGTGTCTGCACAGTTAGAGTCTCCCCCATTGGAGATCTCCCAAATTGGGATGATCTCCAACCTCCTAACCTCTCCCTAATCCTATATAAACTGGGACTTTCTCAGTTTATCCCCTTGAACCCCCTAGCTGATGGATTTCCCTACAAATTTAGTTCCTTGTGCCTTAGAACACCTTCATACTTTTGTTTGCATTGCATATTTCAAGTTTTCTTGCAGGAATCTTACTGTTCTTTAGCTGGAGCAAGCTTGGATCGTCGTAGGCGATTCCAGACGATTTCGGATGATCCTATCATAGATCGACGATGATCTCGTACGATTGGAGGCGATCTCGACTGTAGTCCAGATTGGGGGCAATCAGAGCCTAGAGTTTGCATTTCCTTATTGTTTTTTGCATTTCTTTATGCATTATCTTAGTTATTGTATTTATGCATCTTGGAGTTCACCTCATTTAATATAAATGCATGATAAAGCCAAAATAAATTGTTAAGTTGATGCATTTCCTTTTAATTGCTATTTTGATTTATTATTTAGACAAATTCATTGTTATTTCTATCATTTCCCCTTGCTTTTGCAGTTGCATTTTTGGTATTTTGTATCTATTTCTGTGATTGCAGGTCTTTGACGAATTCATCTAATGAATTCATCAGATCATCGATGATCTCGTTTGATCTCAGATGACCGACTGAGATCTGAGATGATTCTGTGCAATTCCAGATGATTACGTATGATTTGAGATGATTTGGACTGCTACAAGACTCAGAATCTTCATCAGACATCCGAAAATCAGGTATGTTCTATCCTATTTAGCATATTCTCTGTGTTTAGCATTTATTCATGTTTTTTGTATTCATAAAAATCAGCATTGGCATATAGAATAGTTTAGATTCATCTTGGCCAAACCTAGGAATTGAATGATTAAAGCACAAAATGAACACATCAAACCTACTATCAACCTAGGCGTGGAAACTGCCACTCAAAAGTTTCCTGGTGAACCCACCATCCATCGAAAATTCACCCTTATACCCCTCCCCCGAGAGGCGGGACCTTCAAAGGGCCTCTCAGTCCGAGGTATTGTCCCATCCTTCTCGCATCCCCCTTTCGGGCGTGGATCCTATAGCCTGAAGGTAAGGATGCAAAAAATTTGGAGCGATACAAGTACAAAGGTAAGGAAGATCCTAGAGAACACGTCAGTAACTATCACTCAGCTTGCTACCAGCTTCATAGTAGCAACCCCCTTATGTTACGTACCTTCTCCCTCTCCCTTGCAGGACAAGCCTTAGACTGGTATAACATGCTTCCACGCCATAGCCTGTATACCTTCGAACAATTGGCCAACTCCTTCCTGGAACACTTTTCCATAAACATTAAGAAGAAGACTAACTTCTCAGATGTCTATGCCTTACGACAGGCTGATGATGAACCCATCACTAAATTTGTGTTGATATGGAGATCGATCATCCATGACCTCACCCATAGCCTCCCTACCACTGAGCTAGTGACACTCTTCTCCAAGAGTTGCCACAAACACATTTCCACCTCCCTACAGCTTCACCAAAGTCATACCTTTGAAGAAGCTATTGCCCAAGCCAAAGTAATTGAGGACATCAAGGTCCAATCAGGAAAAATCAAGTTAATATAGAAGCCCAACTACAATTCTAACTTTCATTTTAATAGAAATACACCCAACCAACCTTTCCCTCGACCACCACAAGCCAATCAAGTGGTAGCTACTACCTTAGCACCCACACTAGTTCCACAACCCCCTCTTCCTCAATGACAAATCTTTCAAACCAATGTGCCTCCCCTCCTAGGCCTCAGTAGCCTCACGACATGCACCCACAGGCCCAACAATGCAACCTCACCCCACTTTCTAAACCATTGCCAACCCTCTTCCAGAGGTTATATGAGGGAGGTCACATCATCCTACCTAAGATCCGACCACTGGATCCAAACCTACCTAAGCCTCATGGATACAATGAGCAAGCCTTCTACCAATACCACCGATAGCGTAGCCATGATATCGATGCTTGTCACTCTTTCCATGCTCAAGTCCAAGACCTAATTGATAGGGGTACCATCCAGGTTTCAAACCCTCTTACCCCACAAAATCAAAACCTAGGGATCTTCCAGAACCCCTTACCTGACCATAGGGGAACTAACCCCCAAAGACCACCATTCAATCCTCTAGGGCCACCTAGGCAAGTAAATAATGTCCAACATGATCCCCCATCACATGGTGTAGTGGGTATGATCAACCTTACTACGCGCAACCAACGATACCCATCACACCAAACAACACCTATTATTTCCCCATTGGTCCAATTCACATCACCATAGTCCTCCATGACTCCTAGTGCCATACCACCTCTACCACAAAATGTCATTACAATCCATGGTAGCCTTACCCACCAATTACACAATGCCCCCACTCGACTATCCATTTTTGACCTCCTACAACAATCTCAACCCCATCATGAGGCATTGAATGACATCCTACGCTCCATCGATCTAGAGACACATGACATGAATGCCTTCATAAAATTTGTAGGGAACATCCCACGATGCCTTCAACCCTCCATTAGTTTCCATGATCATGAGATTATAGAATTGGTAGGAGAAGGAGCAGATCCTCCCCTCCATATCCAAGCAACCATCAATGACATCACCTACAAGCGTGTCCTCATTGATACTGGTTCTTCCATTAGTATTATCTCCATAGTGGCATTGCATCACTTGCATATCCCACCAACCCATTTTGCCACTCCATCTCTCGACCTTCATGCATTTGATGGTTCCATGAGACCCATGGTAGGATCCATCATCTTACCCATCCGAGTAGGTATCCATAACATCTCCATCCTTTTTCACATCATCCAAGGTGAGATGCAGTATAACATCCTCCTTGGTCACCCATGGATTAGGGACATGCAGTGTGTCCCTTCCACACTACATCATTACATTAAATATATCCATGATGGACTAGTCCATTGCATTCCTACCGATGGGGATCCCTTCAAATTCTGCAACATCGTAGACCTCCCACCAACACCTTCCTCTTCTTCCACACAACTCTTTCCCATCTCTTCCCATCAATCTATTGGAGCATCGACATCTTCCCCAACATCCACTTCACTACCACAATCCTCATCAAGGACACACACCTCGATGTCAGCACCATTAGCACCACCTTCAGTAGCACCTAACCCTACTACCATACCTTTCTCACCACCATCCTTATGGCCACCACCACCATCATAGCCATCATCATCCAAAATTCCACCCATGATACCACAACCATCATCACCATCTCCCTCATGCCCTATCGCTCCACCTAACCCATCTTCCCCTATAGAAACCCCTATCCTCCCTACACCACAAACACCTCCCCTTCCCTTTCACCCATGGCCTAGGTCATTCACCTCCCAATGTAGTCCAATTATGGCACCCTCTCCTCCTCCTTCATAATTCCCATAAGCAAACCATCCTATCCTAGCTACCATAGTTGAATGCCATGAGTGGGAGCAATGAGCTTCTCACCTTGATGACCAACTATTACACCCTTCCACTACCACTATAAGAGAGTCTCAGATTGCACCATCATATTCTGATTTAGATTCACCACCTCATTCACCATCACGTACATCACCACATATTTCCATATTCATGACAAATTTAGGCCTAAGGGATTACAATGTGCATGATGCCCATGTACATCCACCTATCATCCAATCCACACGAGACTTTGGCCATCCCTCAACCTTAGTTTTGACCATTAAAACCATTATACAATTAGGATCCCTCAACAATCATACCAACTTTGTCTATGCAGGAGTTGATTCCTCACTCCCCCCTGTAGTACCTCCACCACCACAATCTAGCTTTTGTGGTACACTTGATCACCTGGCTAACCCCTATTTTACCTTACACTACCTTCAATATTTCCATTGGCATGGATTTGGATTAGGCCACTATGAACAAGGGTTGCATACACCCATTAACCCTCATGTCCAATTACCTATGGATAAATCTAGATTAGGTTACCATCCCACTACCATCCACACACTTGAGGATGAGTTACAAGATCTCTCCCTACATCCTTCCCCTCTTCCAACACACACCTTGGAAGAATACATTGACATGGACATCCTAGAGGACAATCCATCACCTCACTCTACCATCATAGTTCCATGTGATTTCTTCCAAGAATCCCCCTATTTCGACACCACATCATCATGTTGTGTCGATGAATTGATAAGCCAATTTGTTGCCCTATCCTTAAATGCTCATCACCCGAAGCATGACATGACATCTCCACCACCATCACCAACATATTTAGCCACATTCCCACCTATACATCAGCAACTTCACTAATTTGCTACTCGACCATGTTCTCCACCAGTTATCTTGTACCCTCCATTAAGCCTCTTAGGATGCTCACAGATTATTGAGTCATCATCACTAGACTCTTCACCACCAACATCTCCCATAGCATCAGTTAATATGGTCGAGGTGGATCTCTTCTCCCCACTTTGATACACACACCAGCCAACACATGATGACACACCAAACCCCAATTTCATCGATCTCATGCACATCTCACCCATACCGATACCCCAAGATTTCCTACTTTCACCTCATGTCTTACATGCTACAAATGCTCCTTCATCCTCTACACCACCTCACATACCATAGGTGCACCACACAGACATCTATCTAGATGATGAGTATGACATTACCGAGGCCATCGATGACCTCCACCTCATTCCAATTCTAGAACAACTATGTGATGGTTCTCACATGCTCATAGAGGAAACCATCGATGTAGATATCGATGATGACCCCAAAAATCCTCACATCATTAAGCTAGCCACTAGCCTTTCCATTAAAGAACGTGCTCTATTCACTACTTTCCTTCAAAAGTATATTAGAGTCTTTGCATGGTCCTACAAAGATATGTCAGGCCTTGATCCAGCTCTTGTAGTACACAACCTCATGCTAGACAAAGATGCTAAACCTATAAGACAAAAACTATGATGCATGCACCCAATAGTTGCATTACTCATAAAAACTGAGCTACAAAAGCTCCTCGATATGGATTTTATAGTACCCATAGATTACCTTGAATGGGTCTCCAACATGGTTCCAGTACCAAAACCATTCGACAAAGTCCATGTTTGCACTGAATTTCATGATTTGAACAAAGCTTATCCCAAAGACAACTTCCCACTACCTAACATCGACTCACTCATCGATTCTATCATAGGCCATGAGATGATCTCCCTCATGGATGGATTCTCTGGTTACAACCAAATCAAGATCAACCCCATTGATCAACACAAGACATCATTCACAACCCCCTAGGGGACCTTTTGCTATAAGGTCATGCCTTTTGGCCTTAAAAATGTTAGGGCAACCTACCAACATGCCATGACTTATATCTTTCATGATTACATGCACAAAAGCATGGAATATTATGTAGATGACCTCATCATAAAGTCTAAGAAATGCTCGTAACACCTAGATGATCTCCACTAGATCTTTGACCATTTATTAGAACATAATGTCTACCTTAACCCAAAGAAGTGTGTCTTTGGAGTTACCTCAGGAAAAATATTAGGGTTCATTATCACCCAATGTGGCATTGAGGTAGACCCTAACAAAGTAAAGGCCATCATCGAGATGCCCCCACCTACTACCTTAAAACAATTGCGTAGCCTCCAGGGCAAGATAACCTCCATTCATCGCTTCATTGCACAACTGTCAGACAAGTGCAAACCATTCAACCATATCTTACAAAAGGGAGTCAATTTTAAATGGGATGATAACTACCAATAGGCCTTTGATGCTATCAAAACTTACCTCACTTCCCCACCAGTTATGTCTCCCTCACACCCACAACTACCACTAATTTTGTACATCTCAGCCATAGATTTTGTGCTAGGTACATTGCTAGCTCAAAATAATGTGCTCGAAAAAGAGCAAGCCATATATTACATAAGTCGTACGCTAGTCAACTACGAAGTTAGATATGGGTACATGGAAAAGCTATGCCTAGCTGTAGTCTTTGCCACCCAAAAACTTTGCCATTATATGTTAAACCACACAACCTTTGTCATCACCTGAGACAATCCCCTTCGGTACATGATGAACAAAAGCTATCACAACTCCCGAACAACAAAATGGATCATGCTCCTAACTAAATTTGACCTAGAATTCATTTCATAAAAATCCATTAAAGGATAGGTCATCGCAGACCAACTTGTAGAAGCTCCCTTGCTTGATGACCAACCTCTCCTCATTCAGCTTCCTGATGATTCCATCTTCCACATCATAGAAGCTGAAGAGTATGTCGAGCCAGAATCATTAGCCGATTTAACCCTATACTTTGATGGCTCTCGATGCACTCATGTTGGGGGTGCAAGCATTGTTTTCTTCACACCCAAAGGGGAACCACTCCCCTTCTCATTTAAATTGGACTTCCCTTATACAAAAAACAATGCAGAATATGAAGCCTTGATCCTAGGATTAAAATAGGCCCATGCCATGCATATCAAATGCCTCCACATCATAGGTGATTCCCTCTTAATAGTGAACCAAGTGAAAGAGATCTAGCAATGTCATTGTCCAGTTCTCCAACAATACAAATAGATTGCACAATAACTTCTTACACAATTTGAGTGGTACGATATCGAAGTTGCTCCATGATCATCAAACCATTTTGTAGATACAATGGCCTCCTTAGGATCATTAATACTATAAAACCCATCATCAGACACTACATCTGTATCCATTCATACACTCACCCAATCTACCATATCGCCTACATCTCCTATAGATGATGGTGGCATTCACGTGGTCGATACCGAACCACATGACCCTTGGTTTGCATAGATAAAATATTATATCAAGTTAGGATTCCTACCATGTGACCTACCACATGCTCATCATCAAGCATTCAAACAAAGAGTGATTCACTATACATTGTTGGGGGACATCCTCTATCACCATAGCTATGATGGCATCCTCTTGCATTGCCTAGAACCCCATGAATCTCAATGGGTTGTACAAGAAACCCATGATGGTACTTGTGGTGGCCACTTCAATGGCATGGCAATCACAAAATGCATCCTTCACATGGGATATTACTAGCCAAATATGGAGCATGATTGTTGTGAATACGTGAGGCATTGTGTCAAGTGCCAACAACATGCAAACCTCACACACCTTCCATCTCAAGCGCTCCAACCAATCCAGTCCATGTGGCCTTTTTTGCAATGGGGCCTCGACCTTATTGGAAAAATCACACCCACTTCATCAAGCAATCACAAATTCATCATTACAGCCATAGAATATTTTACAAAGTGGGTCGAAGCCATCCCACTTGTCCAAACCATAGGAGCCAAGATCATAATATTTATTATAGACCATATCATATGTCACTTTAGAATTCCTTCCCAAATCATCTTTGATAATGGGAAATCCTTCAAGAACAAAACTATCCATGCCCTTTGCACCAAATTCAACATCCATCATAGCTTCTCTACCCCATACTACCCACAGGGTAATGGCTAGGCAGAAGCTACAAATAAAATAATCTATTCCATACTTCACAAAATAGTAGCAGAATCTCATCATGACTGGCATAACCAAATACCCTTAGCTTTATGGGCTTACCATACGAGCATACATACTCCCACTAGGGCAACCCCTTTCTCACTAGTCTATGGCACCAAAGCCATCATGCCCCTTGAACTCGAGATACCTTCCTTGCGGGTATCTATGAAGGAATTCATTGATGATGACACCGCTCGTCAAGCCCACCTCGATCAACTAACACTCCTCGATGAGCATCGTATCCATGCCATCGAGCACACATGTGTCTACCAAGATCACCTTCATCATGCCTACAATAGTAAGGTACATCAACATGAATTCCAAATTGGTGATCTAGTTCTCAAAGAGAACCAACAAATCACAAGTCAACCTCACCAACAATGAGACAAGTTTACCCCAAACTGGTTGGGCCCCTTCATAATCACACACAAATTTGGTTTAGGTGCCTACCATTTGGCTAATCTTGAGGGTCTCACTAAACCCAAACCTATTAATATCCTTCACCTTCATGCATTCAATGCCTAGCCCACATAGGCATTCACTATCACAAATAGTACACATTACTATTCACACACACATCACCCACTATGCACATCATAATACATGCATACCTTTTATTTTACAATTACATTATACATGTACTTTTACTTTTTATGTCATTTATATGCTATTGGTATCTATTTATTTTTGTAAGATTCACATCATCTACCACTACACCATCAGTAGAGATACATGACCATACACACTTGCTACTAGCATCACAACATCCCACCATGCAAGACCATCCAACACCACCCCTAGTACCGATTACACTAACTGATCTAGCTAGACCACCCATTACTCTTCAGACTAGATAGTCTTCACCTTCCTCCCATTCAAACCATCACACTCCACCCCGATGCCTCTCACCTCACCGTAGAGGGTCATCCTACTCACCTCATTCAGGAGACAATCAGGTCTCCCTATCCTCCTTTGATGAAAAGGAGGAAAGCTCCCATATCCACACCCAAGGGTCTCCTCCACCTCCACCTGAGGATGCAAGGAACCCCTACTCACCATCCTCTTCCCCTCACCATATTTTAGGAACCTACCACCCTCCCAATCGAGGATACACACCTCTCATCCTAGCTTAACTCGATGCTCTCGAGTTACATTTGAGCCATTGTCATTGCCTCACATCTACTCACCAATCCACCATACCTCATACATCTTCACCTCCACCTAGGTCCATTCCTCATCCCAAGGTTCATCCCACATCCAAATCTTGACCCACTCCTCCACCATTTGACCTCACTCCATCCACTTCCTACACACCTCCCATGGATCCCTACATCTACCCCACACCTATCCCATCCTCACCATTATCCAAAATGTTTCACCATATCCTTCACCAAGGCCTCCTAGTATTACCTAAAATCAGGCCTATTGACCCATCACATCCCAAACCATGAAATTACCATGAACACCAGTTCTATATATACCATCGACAGCCAGGTCATGACATTGATGCCTACCATACATTTGAAACCTTGGTAGACAACATGTTGATTGGTGATCACATCCCATCATCTAAGCATTCCCATTCATCCACCCAACTTCAAAGTCCCCCATATCACATTATCCCTCAAACTTTACCATCACGTGAATCCTTGATAGTGCCATCCCGCTACATTCACCATATGTCCAACTACACAAACCATCAAAGCCCAAGCAACATCATCGCTTCACCTCCCCACTCATGACCTGACCCACATCACTTCACCCATCAGTAGTTTCTCTTCATATTCCTCCTTACCTCTTCTTCTACTTCTTCTTCTTACTTCCTCACATAGTTGTATGGTCATGCTTCGAGTGGCTACATACCTACGTTGATCTATTTTCTTTCTTCTATCTTCATTAGTCTTTGGTAATCCCCTCATCTTGTTGGTTACCAATACCTATTTCTTCTCATTTATTCCATTTGTAAATCCCATCTTCACATCCTTCCTCTTTTTATCATTATCACATGCATTCCCATAGGTCATAGTTTACTCACCTATTACACACACACCCCACACACTGGGGCAACCATCATCACACACACCTATTACACACACACCCCACATGCTAGGGCAACCATTATCACAGCATCTCACTTTTATCATGATGATACACCATACTCATCTATAGATAAGTTTTCCAAACTTCTCCCTCTACACTTCATGAGCTTCCTCTTGTAGATATTACATTCCCCCACTTGCATCATTTACATTACACCCATTGCATATATCCATATGTTTTTCATTATAATTTCATTTCAAGTTTGTATATTCTTCCCCCAAAAATGTGCCTTCAATAGGAGTAACATATGCACTTGTTAGCATCACCACCTGGATGTCCATTCCCCCTTTTTAGGATTAGGGTATACATAGGTGTCATGTTAAGCTTTGACCACTCACTAGTTCAGTCAATCAAATGTCACCTCTAGCTGATAGGTTTTACACACTCCTTATAGTTCTTTAGGTTGGTTCAACTTCTCTCATGGACCATTCACACAAGGTTACACATTAAACAAGTTTTGAGTCTAGGGAAGATAACACCTTGCGTAGATATCACCATCTAGAAAATGGTTTCCCTTACTCATCCTATCACTTGCATGGTCAACATACGACCTAGGGATAAACAAAGGGATAAGCATAAGCAAAAATAAGACAAACGGGTAGAAAACAAAAGACAATGCCCATACAAAAAAAAAGAAATAGAAGAGAATAGAAGGAAAAAGAGCACCACAAAACATACAAAAACAATAAATGAGGGGTAGAAAACAAAAGGAAAAGCCTCTAGATATCACCATTGTTATGCTTCATCACCTTTGGTCCTTAGGTTCAACATAACATCATGGGATGATTTCCATCGCTAGCAATAGGCTCCAAGAGCCTACCTACTAATGGAATAGTCTTACAAGTGGTGACATATCTATCACATTAGTGACCTTCTTTTGTATAGATCATTATTCACTTATGGATGAGCTAGCTAGTTCAGCCATGTCTACAATGGGTTAATCCTACCTCCCTCAAAATGGATAAATGAACCTCACTCATTTACACACATAGGTCCATGATAGACTTTGAACCAGTCAGATTAGTTATGAGTTGTCACAAATACTTGCACAATTTTGGGTCTGAGATTTGATTACCAAAACTACATTGGTCAAAGTCATTACATATACCTTATACCATCCTACATCCCTGAGATCATGGAATGGATCACATTCACATAGGTACATGCAATGATACAAGTGCTTCCTTTGTGCATTTTAGTCTTCTCATACATGCATCATCGCATCTATGTTACATGCATTTACTAAAAATTGCATCACATCACATCATATTGCATTACATTTAAACATACAATCCTTCACATCATTCTACAATATATCTACACTACAGTATGATCATACATCTACACCCTACCACATATGTATATCCATGCATTATACATTTACTCAAACATTACACTATGCTATCTATGCAAACACAATTCAAACACATTAAAATCAACATCAAACAACACATGTATATATAATATATAAAACAAAAGGTATATATATATCATCCATAAAAAATACCCATAGGCTACAACCTAGGACCATGCCCATCATACAAAATATAAAATTGCCCATAGGCTACAATGGTAATCAACCTAACTACCACTAGGAGCCTCTCCACTCCCCTCATGGCTCACCCTCCCCAATGCTATCCCATATGCCATTGTAGCTCTACTAGACTCTACCCTCTCTCCTAATCTCTAAGCCCCTATAGGAGATAACACCACTCTCAAACTAGCAACCACATCTCTACCCACTGCCACATCCTATATCTCAGCTCTCATGCCTCTCCAACCAACTAAAGATGCACTCTGATGACTCCATTGAGACTGTGTCTATACACATGTATGTGTCCCATACTATGACACCACCTAGTCATAATCAAGGAGTAGGATCCCATTAATCCCTAAAGAGTACTCACAAGCCACCCACCTTGCTACCTCATAGCCAACATCCCTCTCCCAAACTCAATACCCCTCTACAACTACTCTAACTCCACTCTCAGAGTAGCCACATCAACTAGAACCTCCCCTACCACCAAGACTTCCTCATACCCCTCTCATAGCTCTGTAATATTTGCATCCTGAGTGGCCAATGTAGATCAATCCCTCTCTGCCCCTATCCTCAATTGCTCCATATCTCTACCATCCTAGCACACCTATCCTCAAGGGCCTTCTGAGAAATATCACTAGTAGTCTCTAGAGATATCAACCTCTCCTCCAAATCTATCATCTCTACCCATATACATATCTCTCTCATGGAGCTCTCCCTCTAACTATCATACTCGATCACGTAACAATAATACCTCCTCCTCAACCTCCTACCTCTCCTACTACTCGATGGGAATCTCCTCCATCCCATCAAAAAAACCCATCTCCAGGGTGTCATCAAAACCACCCATAGCCATACCTCTACCTAACTCCTCCATACCTATCTCCTCCATGACCACTCTCTCCTCCATAGGCTATGCTCCACCACTCATAGGAACCTCCTCCACTCTCTCTATAGATGAACTCAAGGTACCACCCAATCATCACCTAGATCATCATAGAGGTACCTCTATCTCACTACCAAATCTATCCTACGACCTAGCTCAAGTACCTCTCACTACCCTACCCCCTACTGTAGGTACCCCACCACCAGGTGGTACCCATCGATCAACCACACCAACACCTAGCTCCTAACTCTACATCACCCACCAAGCATCAAAATCTAGTGTAGATCCAACATCACTCACATCTAGGATCACCATCGATGGGTCCCTCTCACCAATCCATGGAAAAACTATAGGTGGCTACCCCCTATCACCCCATCACCTATAGTATACAATAGGAACCTCTAGAATATCCTATCATAAGCCAAACTATCACATGACTCGATCAAACTAAAATAACTTAACCTACCAAGTATATCATCCCACCAACCACCTCCCTCGATGAATGGCTCCCAACTACTCACCATCCTTCTCCCATGTCACCCCACCCATCCAAGGCCTCCACTCAATGTCATTAGGTATCAACTCCCCAAACTTGACCCTCCAAAATAGAGGATCACCCTCATGTGGCCTCTTAACACCCTTCTCCTCATCAGTCCTCCATCTTAGAGCATAAGGTAAATATGTCTATCCCTCCACATGAGCCTTATAAGGCAACAATGATGGCCTCTCAATAGATATATGCTCCCATGCCCATACTTGCAACAAAGGAGTCCAACTCAACCCCTTTCACCCAACATGCACCACATCATGCAACTCCCTATACACCTGGGCCAACAATGTAGGTGCCCATGCAAACATAATATTATGCTCTACCATATCACTCACAATGTCCAACATATTCTAGGTAAACAATACCCTAGAAGTGTCAGGTAAAGCATATGTGGAGATCATCATCATAGTTGCACACTGGCGCTTAGATATCTTCTCATTATTCCATAATAACTCATAATCCATCTTCTTGATATCTATCTCCTCCCACTCATCACCAAAGAATCACTCCATCATAGCCTCCTTAGTATCATCTGGTGCTACCCTCACTGGCACACCCTCAATCGATAATTTGTATATTCTATATACATCTTCTAGGGTGATAGTCATCTCACCCATCGAAAAGTGGAAAGTGTTGTGATCTGCATCCCATCACTCACACAAAGTAGATATATACGCCTTATTGGCATGAATGCTCTTGCATTCCCACATACCTCTAAACCATACTACATCCAACCACTTCTGATCATCCTCATTGTCCATAAGCTTATCCAAATCACCCTTCATCGTACGGACATGATGACGTGGCTCGATCATTTTCACCTGTTCATACACAAAAACAACAACAACAAAAACTCACATCAATTTAATACACAATCATCCAATTAAATAAAATTCAAATTTTATTTAAACACATTTCACACACAAATTAATTTATTTTAATTTGTCACGCAAATCGAGACATAAAACATACACAATCCACATATCACAACAAATCAAAAACATAATCACATATTTGGATACCCATTTTGCCATTTCATGGTAAAAGTTCAAACAGATGCAAAAAATAGTACATATTTGGCTCCCAACAACCAAATTTAAAATTATCCACATACTCACTATGGCACGAAATTCAAAATCACATCAATCCATCAGACATACAAAAACAAAATACATTTTTGGACACCCATTTGCCCACTTCACGATGAAAGTGTCGACAAGTTTCAAAAATAGTATACAAATATACACAAAGTTTGAGGTTAAAGTCACCACAACCCCACCAAAATAGTACACATGCCAAATCACACAACATCAAAAACACAGTCACATTTTTGAACACCCATTTGCCCACTTCACGGTGAAAGTTCAAACAAAAATAAAAAATAGTACAAATCGGGCTCCCAACAACCAATTTTAAATTCAACCTTATCTACATCATGGCACGTAAATCAAACATACACCAAATGCAATCATATACCAAAACAAATCACATTTTTGGATACCCATTTTGCCCTTCTACGATGAAAGTGTCAACGATTTTCAAAAATAGTATACCTACAGTGGAAAACTTAATAGTCAAAGTTTTCTAATTTACATCCTAACGACTCACATTCAGATAACATGCCAAACGAGGATAAAACAAAAACACAGTCACACAATCAAATACCCATTTCCTACTTTTACAGATGAAATTCAACCACATTTCAAAAATAGTGCACCATCACTCCAAAAATGGAAAGTCAAACTACAAGACTACCCTACCCATCACCCAATCAAACTACAACAAAAAATAGTCAAACCTAAAAAGCGATCACACTTTTGGGTACCCATTAAGCCTGTTTAACACTTTGTGTTCCAATTTTAATTAAAATTTACCTAAATTTTTAAAATAACATGAAAACCTCCCCCTATTTCATGCTTTTTGAGAAATAAAATTAAAAAATAAATAAGAAATAGAGCACTTATCGATGGATCGCCACGTCGAGCTCTAGCACTAGTACATCCTCTCACCATCCTGCTACTCGATCCAGTCAACTACAAGCACTCCACATCACCAATCATCACTCGCTCCTCACTCTCCAAGTTCACCACCATCAAAATGACCCCCCCATGCTTCCAAAAAAGCTTAAATACACCAAAAAAACCCTAATTAGGTCAAATTCACCCCTCAACCTATGAATTTGACCCAATTCACCCCACTATGAATTAGACCCAATTCACCCCTCGACCTATGAATTAGACCAATTCACCCCCAAATCCAGATCCAATTCACCCCTAGCCTACGAATTGAGCCTAGAAGCCCCAAATTGACCCAAATTTGATTCCAAACCCTAGGAAATCATCCTCCTTTCCTATCCACATATCAGATTATCTAAAATTTTTCCAACTAAAATTTCATCATACATTTTTCTTCTATCAACCGATTCATCACCACATCACCACATTCCATTCACCTCATTATTGATTCCTCATTTGAGGGGGTATTCATATCCAAAATCCAACTTTGCATGCAACCAAACAACCAAACATCCAAATCATGGATATCACATCTATCTACAAATTTTTTTTTAAATATTATCTTATGATTATAATCTCAATCCCAACTAGATATTTGTTAGATCACGAGAGTTGTGCGTAACAATGGAGAGGTCACTCTAGCATTCATGATACACAATGAATGACACGTTTGACTAACTCAACACAACATTTGGAGAAGGATTTCACTCTGGCATTCATGATACATAATGAATGACATGTTTGAATAATCCAAATGTTAACTAGCTCAAATGGTTTGACACTTGTCACCATGTACTCATCAATCAATCAACAACAAAAATTTGAATAGGCATTTGTTCTATTCATATTTTGGACCATCCTGCATTGGTCACAAAAGCAAAGCAGTCAAAATTTGCCACCCCCAAGCAACTAGTATGACATTGAGAAATGTCATACAGACTCAGCAAAACCATCATGTTGCATCCGCAATCATCCATTTCCATTCATCGACATTGTTTTTCATTTTCTTTTCTTTCTTCTTCTTCTCTTCTCTTCCTGTATCCCTGATCAATGTTGTATGGTCATGCTTCGAGTGGCTACATACCTTTGATTAGATTCCATTCTCTTCTTCCCCTTAGCTATCGATCAATGTTGTATGGTCATGCTTCGAGTGGCTACATACCTTTTATTGGATCCCATTATTTTCCCTTCTTCATCTTCTACACATCCCTTCACATTTTTGTATTAAACTGTGTTCCACATAGTATAGTACAAAAAGGGGTAAAATGTAGACACCTAAAAGTCGCACATAGCTACCTCTACGTACTTGTAGATCCTTTTGGACACTTGTAGGTTTACATAGGCCATCCTAGACACCTCTAGGCTATTGTAGACCAGTGTAGACTATTGTATATCCCTCTAGACCTATGTAGACTATTGTAGACATGCGTAGACTACTATAGACATGCGTAGACTAGCGTAGATCACTCTAGATTAGCGTAGCATATCGTAGACTTACATAGACCACTTCACTAGTTTATAGGTACAAAACCCTATTAAACTACTCAATCCATATCATAACCACCTTGCATCCATCAAAGGACCACTCATCAATCACCTAAGACCACTTAAGCCCTTCCTAGACTTAATTAGGACCCCACGGGACTATTAGTTCCCAAAAAGTCTTAATTAAAGTTAATTCAAATTCTAATTTTAAAGTGACTTCACTTAAAGTGCACTTTTTGGATTAAAAAGGTTAATTAGGTTCCTAAACCCTAATTAGTCCTAATTATTCCCTCCCACATGTGTGTGCACAAAGTTGGTTAGGATATTTCTTAGGAAACCCTAACCTAACCCTAATCTAACCTTAGAGTTGACTAATCCTAGTTAACCCTAATCTCTCCTCACACATGTGTGAGGATGAGATATTTCCTTAGGGAATGTGGGGATGACACCTCACAAACCCTAACCTAACCACCATAGAACCTGACCTTAGGGTTTAGTTCTCCTAACCACACCCCCTACACCTTAGGTTTATCTATAAATAGTGGACCTAATCCCTCATTCTACCTCTCTCTCCCCTTTTAGCCAAAGTATAGAAACTCTATCAAAATGCAACCAGAAATGCAAGCAAGGACATATGATCTATACCAACAATATTACAGCACCTGAGGAGCCCATCCATGCAAGGATTTCCTTTAGAAAGCACTTACAACTGAATTCACCCCTCGACCTACGAATCCAGCACCAATTCACCCCTTGACCTACGAATTGGGTCTATAGGTCTCAAATCACCCCAAATTTGTTAGGTAAGCATCCTTTCATGTTTTTATGATGTTTCCCATAATTTTTAATGCATTTTAGTACAATTTTATTTCCTATTTTCATCATCTTTCATCAATACGGGGCCTGACCAAGGCAAGCCCCCAAACACTCTAACCCTATTTTTTAGGTCATAAAATAGGTGACAAAGCATCCACATCAACAATAATGGTGGCCCACATATGCAAGAAGCCCACCTACATCGAGGAACCCAAGAGCAACTATCAGTCTATTTGATGTTCATTATGAAAAGGATTCCTTATAATCCTTATTGTAACCTATGAATTCCATTTCAAATGAATAAAGAATAATTTTTTGGACATGTGCATTTACTTTGTATTTATGTTTGAGAAAATAGCAGCTTTTGTACATTTCAATAAGTGGTAAAGAAGTGCTTTCTGGAGTGCCAAATACTGAGGAATTCTTCAAGTCTCACAAAAAATATTCAATTCCAATTCATACTATTTTGTTTCTAGCCCGAATCTTGGTTTCAACGATTCTTCTCCTACTATAAACCAAGTATCTATAGTGAATCAACCTATACTGAGTATGATAGCTCCTAATGCAAATAAAAATATCAATTAAAATCAAAATTTCAATCAAAATACCAATTCTAATGCTAATAAGTGGAGGACCAATAGATATAAAGCCTTTGTTTTACCTACAAATCTAAACCATATCCTTGGTAAGAGCATAAGTACTTGCCTAAATTTCAAGGGAGTAATGTTTTCACCGATGAAGATCATGTTAGGGATTTTATGTATGCCATGGATAGTCTTGAGGTGGATGATGAAGATGTTGTACTTAGATTTTTCTTTCAAAATTTAGATAAGGATGCTCGAGAATGGTTCAACGGCCTTGGAGCTGGTACTATCAATTATTTTCAAGAGCTAGACCACACTTTCCTTAGGAAATATGAATAGAGGAAGAATGAATAATCCTTGTTGACATAATTGGGTACCATGAAAATAAATAAAATGAATCAGTGGAAGATTTCAATAGAATATTCTTTAAGACTAGAGATAAGATTCCACTAGCATTAAGGCCAAATGATGATCAGTCCATTTACTTCTACAAAAATGTTTTCCCTAGAGATTTTAGTTATGAGATGAGACAACAAGAAATAGTTATCATTGATATATTTATGGAAATGGCTATTGAAATAGAGAGACATATGATTGATAGTGGTAAGATGAAAGAATACTCTTTAGAGCCCAATCAACCTAAAAAATAGATCAGGATCCTATGAAAAAATGGCTAATTAGTTGAGAGATGTTTACTAATTTGAATAATAGGTTGGCTAGACTTGAAAAAGGTAAGGAAAACAATGCAAAAAAAACATAGAATAATAATAGATAACAGGAAGATAAAAGGCCTCCTTTTAGAAGGAATTTTAATAGAAACTAGAATAACAATGGAAATGAAGAGAGCAACAAGAATTATAATGGGAATTAAAAAAAGAAATAAGTACAGAGAGATCTAGATTCTATTACAAATCCCATGCCATAAAATAATATAGAATTAGATCATCCCTTTTATTGATATGCATGTGATGCACCACATAACCATATTGATTGTGATATTTATCTAAGCATGCATTCTAATGTTGATTTAAATGTTGAATTTGAAGATGAAGATATTAGAATTAATGCTTATTGGACTTATGAGGATGAAAGCAAAGAATAGTAATTTGAAAAGGACATGGAAATATGTGCCAATAATCTTGAGCAAAGATAATTTGTCTTTGGAGAGGCATCAACATCAAGTGAGCCTGCTAATACTATATTTGATAGAATAAAGTAAGAAAAGCTTGTACCTACAACAAAAGAGGTTGAGTCTTTAGAAAGAATACATGCTATCAATCTTAGGAATAGAATAGTGGAGGAAAAATTTGATGAAGGGCTTGCATAAAAGGAGAAAGTTGTAGGAGTAATTTAACATATAAAGGTAAATAATATGAAGTTGTAAATGATTCCTGAAGAGCCTGATGTAGAGGAGATTATCCAAAAGCAACAAAATGACTTGGCTAACCAGAAAACTAGAAATGGAATTGCTGATAAGAAATATTAGTTTGATCTGGGTTTAGGGCTTACCAAATAGAACGTCAACATCACTTTTGGAAAATTTATGACTATTTCAAAGTATCAGTATCAGGTATGTAGAGCCTTTAAATTAACTGCTCAATTAGGAGGACAACCTCAAAATACCATAGGCCTTGTAAATAATGCAGTCAAAGCCCCATATTCAATTAAGTCATTTTATATCTCGCTAAGGTATACATAAAGATATGGAGACCAATATGTTATTCATAACTACATGCTTGATAGTGATTTTTCCATGAATGTAATGTCAAAAAAAGTAGCTGATTAGTTAGGCTTGATTTATCAAAAAGAGCACCCTCCTATTTCTATTATAGATAATAGAAGAGTACCTTATGTAGGTATTATCACTAGACTTATTGTCCATATTGAACAATATCCTAAGAAAGGAATGGTGATGTATGTTTTAGTTGTATATGTGGACCCTTTATTTTCCATATTACTCTTTATGCATTGGGTAGTGCAACTAGGTGGTACTATTTAGTTGGATTGGTCGTATACCACTATTCCAATGTAGGGTAAGGAAAAAGTGATATTGGAAAGAGAACCCTTCAATAGGTATTCAGTTGAATTTAGAGATCCTAATGATAATATGGTTAATTTCATGAATTTTATTGAGGAAAAAGACATGGGGGTTAACTCTATTTGTCATTCTCCTTTCTTTTTGGAAGTACCTAATGCTCAAAATATGGATCTAAAATTGAAGGCTAAAGTAGATGCAAAAATTGATAGAATTTTGACTTCTAAGTTATGGACTATGACCTTTTATGGGGAAAAATCTAAAGCAAAAGTAGGAGCTAGAGTATTGGTTACAAATATTAATGGCAACTATCCTGGCATACCATACAGGTTAGAATTTTCTTGTACAAATAATGTTGTAGAGTATGAAGCTTTATTGCTAGGGCTAAGGAAAGCCAAGGAACTGGGTAATAATTACCTTAAAGTTAGTGGGGATTATTGCGGGCCAAACAAGGTTAACTTCTTTTCTACTTTTGTCACATGCCCATGCATTTAATTTATCAACCTAGGGAGCTTCCTAAACTTGCAAAGGGTCTTGAACAAGATTTCTTACAATACCACTTGAGATGAGTCCGCTAGTTCTACTATTGGGGGGTGTTTCAATGGTCGTCAATCATTCATACACTCCTCAATAATTTACGTAAAAACAATTAAATCTACATAAAGGAAATATTCACGCATTCTTGGAAATAAACCTATTGCAATACTAGAAATAACAATGCGATAAATAATTTTATAAAAGTGGTAAACTAATATAGAAAACATAGGAAAAATAGGGGAATAAATACTGGCTTGGAGTGGGCCCAGGCTCTAGCAGCTTCCTCCTAGCTAAACACGCACTTAGAAACTCTTAGAACTGTATTATAATTATCAAAGTATTACAATGCTTCTTCTGTATATCTCTCTACATTTACTATCAAAATATTCTATATATCATCAGAGAGGTCTATGTGTGTTTATATAGCACACCCATAGACCTTTTGTTAAAAACAAGTTATAATAGTCAATTCGTTCTAGACTAAACTAAGATAGTCTGGTAAATGTGATTGATGTCTGCTAAAATTGGCATTCATTTCTAATGGTGGCATGTTTACTGATTTTTTTGTGCTTCACCTGGCATTGGTAGGATGTTATCATATGCCAGTGCGATCCCCAATTTAACTCTACATGACGTAGAGTTGGAACTGCACCAGTCTCTATTGTCCATGTCACGCTTGTCTAGTCAACGAGTAAAGAACATGGGTGCCTTCCCTATGAGGAAGGTGCCTAAGTATGTTCGATGCCTTCTCTATGTGGAAGGCACCTTACTGCCATTGGCATATTCCTATGAGATGAAGGTGCTTACCTTCTAGTGGCACCTTCTTGTCGATGCCTTCCTTATGAGAGGAAGGTGCTTGCCTTCTAGTGGTGCCTTCCTTATGAGAGGAAGGTGTTTATTTTCCTTTGGTGCCTTCCTGGAAGAGGAAGGTGTTGGATTTCTATTGGTGCCTTCCTGGGAGAGGAAGTCACTTGTATTTCCTTGGAACCTTCTTGGAAGAGGAAGGTTCCTACTTACGCTTGGCACCTTCCTGGAAGAGGAAGGCGCCTACCTTCTCTATGTTGATTCCAAAAGAAACAAAGTGCCAGGTCCATGAAAAGACCTCAAATGATCCAAATATAACTAAATCAACTACAATTCCAAAAAAACACACTAAAAACACATGAATTAGATAACACACATAATTTCATCAAATAATTATATAATAATTCATAAACATATGCAATCCTTATTATACAGCCACATAATAATCAAGAAAACGTATACAAAATATGATCATTTCTGATGCTCATCATCCCCTCATGCTTAACATATGCCACGCCCTCATGGCATCAAAACTATAGGTAGCCCTATTGACCCCTCATCATTATATTTTCTTGGTGGATCCAACTGTACCTATGGCCTGTGTCTACCTCTTTTGCGCACTGGCATCTGGAGGTGTGGCTCCTCTTTTTATACATGGGGTTGTAGGTGCTACTATCGGCTTTGCTTTCCTTGTCCTAGCTATTATAAGAGGTGATCTAGCTAGCATTGTCTCTACTACCTAAAATGTAGCTTCTTCAACTTACCATAGGTCAGCATCCGGAGGTCTGACCACTGCAAGAGGGATATTTGAATTATCCCTCTTAAGATGAACTACTTGGGCTTTGTACAATCGGGCTACTTCAGGAGTAAGCCCTACATTCTCCTTTGCAATGGTAGCGACTTCCAATTCGGGGCCATATACCCCCCATCATTCAAAATACCTTCTTATATTGGAGGGCTATCCTTGGGATGACTCATAAATCACCCAAAATAGGCTGTCCTTTTTTGGATTGACATAGATACCAACGTCCCCATGCATCCTTGAGGTTGCCTTCCTAATCTCCTTAGCCAATTTCATCTCTTTGAGTAGCCATTCGAACTATTTTTGCCTCTCTGTGAATGGCTACATATCCCACTCATCTTCTTTTGGCTTGGCAAAGGTCACCTTCACCTTCTTTCGAGCTGTCCTGGGCTCTTTTCCTTTGGCCTTTGAAAAAAACATGGTGGCTCGAACAGGGGTTTTCCCTTTATCCCTGGCAGACATTTTCTCACTTCGAGGGGCTTGCTCTACGATCCCTTGAGCATTTTCTTCACTCTAGGGGACCTGTGATATCGTACCTAGGGGTGCTTCTTCACCCCCTATCTATCCTATGTCGACCCCTCAGGTTCTTCTATTTCTTCCTTACATCCAGGGAGTTCTTCCTTATCCCTCGGTCTTGTATGCTACTCTGTATCACTCAGGTCAATGATAGGGGGTGTTGTGGGACTTCTTTCCTCTTCACTCCCAAAAATAGAGGAATTCTCCCATGCCTTCGAGCTACTCTGTTGGGCGTTCGATTGAAATTCTCTTGAAGAGAATACTCATTCTGTAGATGTGGGAGAATTCGTTGGGACCTCTCTTGCCCAGTCAATTTGGGTCGATGTGTCTCTTCTTTCTATCCCCCTATCTTGGAGTTGCTGGTTCTCCTCCTGCAATTGCTAGACTAGTTGCTCGAGCTGGGTGATTTGTCTTTTTTATTATTCTAATTCCCCTCTATGCTCATTCTAGTAATCCTCCAAAATTTGCTGGGCCATCCAGCAATTGGTCTGCCACTCCAATGCTTCCTCCAAGGCTACATCGACTTGATCATTGCTCCCAAAAGTCCCTGCATCTTGTGGGCTCTAGTTTGTCAATTCCCAAAGTTTTTGGGCTGCCATGTCAACTTTTAGGTCATTCTCTTATTATTTTTCCAAGAGGAGGAGTCACCATAGGTATTTCCTCTTGGGGACTAGTTCTGGTGGCCGAAACTCGGCCTCATTGCTAATAAGCGACACTCCTTCCTCTTCATACTCGGGCACTAGGGAATGCCCTCTTTCCTCTGTGCATTCAGGCACTGGTGAATGCCCTCTTTCTTCCATGAAATTGAGAAATGCCAATTGCTTGATACTTGCCATCTCCTCTATAGGGCTTCCCTCTTCTTGCCTTATTTCAGCAATAGCATCATGTTGCCTTTCTTGGCCACCATCTCCCTCTGCATTGGGGTTTTGCCTCTACACTTCTACATGGCATAAAAATGCTGATATCAACCCATGGTGGGCCAATGCAGATGGTGCTCCCTTCTGGTACCTAGTTGTTTCTTTCTTCAAGGCATTTTCTAGGTAGAAGGGTACGTTCAACTTCCTTCCATGCACTAGGTGATTCAGAAACTGCACATGGTTAGTGTACAAATGGGTATACTTCCTGGTGCATGTAAATAATCGAGCAACTTGCTCGAATATCTTCTGCAGATTCATAGGAAGGCTACTTTTAGGTAGTCCTATAGCACCCTAAAATTGGTGTAGTAAAATTGTCATAATTACATTCACTTTAGTAAATAATTTAAAATTCAAATTTAACCTCCCAAACCGCCCGTTAACCGTCGGGTAATCCGTTTCCCCATTTTCCATGCCATTTTTAGAGGTTTTTTTGACCGTTTGATGATATCATCGCCGATCAGACGATATCGCCCCAGATCTGATGATTTCGTCTGGGCTAGGACTCCAGATGATCTTGTCACAAAACTAATTTTGCAAAATTAGCTTCTATTCTAACAGGCCTCTAATCCAGGCAGAAGCGTGTCTGCGCCGTTAGAGACCCTCCCCCATTGGAGATCTCCCAAATAGGGATGATCTCCAACCTCCTAACTACTCCCCTAAGCCTATTTAGTCCCTAGGACCTTCCCTTCCCAACCCCTAGCTAAAATTCTCTGTAACTTAGCTTCATGCACGTTAAATCATCCTAAGTCTTCATTTGTAGTAGTCCTATATCAATTTTGTTGTAGGTATCATCTTGTTTTTTAGTCTAAGCAAGCATACATCATCGTCGATGAACCTGTTCAGATCAGAGGTGATCCTATCAAATCAGAGACGATTTAATATTGATGCGAGACGATCTCGACTGCAGTCCACATTGAGGCAATCAGTGCCATAAGTTTGCATTTCTTCACCTTTTATCTGTTGTTTTATTCTGCAAATTAGCTAGTTTATTTGATATTTTATGTTATATTGCATTTTGGAGTTCACCTATCTAGATCAAAGGCATAATTAATTCATAATTGTGATTTAATTAGCATCATTCATACATGTTTCATTCTTTAAGTTTTAGTTCAGTATTGTCATTGTTATTTTACACAGTTTCCCTCAACTAGAACAATAGTATTCTCTGTATTTTGCATCTATTCTTCTGTTTGTAGGTCTCTGATGAATTTGTCTAACGAATTCATCAGATCTCAGATGATCTTGTCTGATTTTGAACGATTCTATCGAATTCTAGATGATCCTGATTGCTTCAAACATCAAAATCTCCATCAGACATCCGGGTCAGGTATTCTTCTTATTCTTCCTTAATTACTTTGTTTTTCTGTCTTAAATTTGTTCTTTGTATTCATTAAATCTGCATTTTCATTTAGATTAATTTAGACTCATTTGGCCAAACCTAGGATATGAATGCTTAAGGTTAAAAATGAACACATAAAAACACATTCCAAACCTAGGCGTGGAAACTGCCATTAAATGTTTCCTAGTGAACCCACCATCCATCGAAAAATCATCAAAATACACCTCCCTTGAGAGGCGGTACCTTCGCAAAGTCCTCTCAGTCCGAGGTACCATGACATCCTTTTCGCATCCCCCTTTCGGGCATGGATCCTATAGCCTGAAGGTAAGGATGCGAAAAATTTGGAGCGATTTTGGTGAACCCGACGTGAATGCATCATAACCTTTTGAAAACAAAAACAAAGAAACAAAAAAAAAAAAATAGAACAACTAAAACATAGATGCATTTTAAAACATTTAAAGTTTAAAATCATGTTTATATGGTAGCTCCTAAGAAAATATTAGCAGTTACTATAAATGTAGAAAACCAATTGACAGCCGTGGAAATCAATTCTATGCTTAATGTGCCTGAAACAAGTAGAAATCAATTCCTATGGAACGAACTTGATAGAAGACTTAGTCTCATCTCATCTAGGTCCACACAACTTAAGAAAATCAAGAGGCTAGTCCTAGATAGAATCTTGGATCCTCATCAACTAGTTTTTTATCATGAACTTCAGAGAGCCTGCCATAGATGGTTAGCTTATAGGAGAGCTCTAGTATCTTCAGAATTGTTCACCTTCGAGGAATACCTCAAGAACGCAGCCATTGTGCACTAGTTACTAGGTTGTGCAGAAGACCAAGAGGTTGTTCTTACAGATAATGAAATATGGAATAGAGTTCCGTGAGCTGTGCTATATCAAGAGTATTGCCATGAGATTTACTTTTATCAACCAGCATCTGAGACAGATAATATCACTATAACTCTTTTCATCAAATTTTTAAAAGAAAACTTTCAATTTGAAGAAGAACACTTCATGACTCCTGAACAACTCGATCCTATTAATGATATTTATAAATTATTTATAGAAAACTAGATTATTACTTTTAGTTTTATTTCTTGCATTTATTGTGTTGATTGTCTTTACAATATTATTTCAAAAACAAAGAAAAACTAAAAAAGCTAAAAAACTAAAAAACATAGCAAAAACTTAAACATTTCATTTCAAATATTGTAGTAGGTATATAGTAAATATATACCTCTTAATTTGTTGCATATATATATATATATATATATATATATATATATATATATATATATATATATATATATATATATATATATTTGCTAAAATCAAAATTTAGCACCATGCCTAAACTTAGGAATGGTAAAGAAACTTTAGGAGAAGAAGAAGATTGGTTACAAGATACAACTGGAAACCCAAATTTCCTTCCTGAAGATCCAACTTCGGAAGGAAAAACTCTAGTTCAACCAGAAGATGACCTAGGTGAAGATAAGGAACAAGAAGGAAGTGTTAAAGAGGATGGATCCTCATCCCCTAGAGTAGCTCCAAATGGAACTATTGCTTTTGACAACATAGATCATTTCAAGAAATTTCTCGATGATAACATTGATGACCTTAATGTGGTAATTCGTATTGATAAAGGGCAAATTAGTGACACTCAGGCAGCTTTGGAACATATGTATGATGTGCGCATTAATCCCTTATCTTTCATTGATCAAGAAAGTGATAAGGCTGGACCATCCAATACGGAAATGGTCTCTATGATTCAAAACATGTCAAAACAATAGGCTATCCAACCTCCTAAGGAATCTGTTATTCAACCTAAAATCATTCCCACACAAAAGAAACCTTCCTTCACTACTTTATTTCGTCAAACTATTGAGAAATATGCTTCAAGTAAACAAAAACCTAAAACGAAGCCAAATACAAATTTTCAACAATCTGAAATACATAATAATACAACTTCAAAATTCCTTCATAATACTTTTCCTACCAATAATTTGCACAATAGTAACATGGCATCTAATATTCATGTTCTGCCATCATATGCCCATAAAACCCATGTCAATGCCCTACCAAACCCATATGGGGGGCAAACTAGTAATCTGGAAGCCATGGTGAAACAGTTAGCTTTGTGTATGGACCAGATAGATCCCTACCGTCCCTCGTATAATTATCAAGAGATATGTAGTCAACCTTTGGATCCCATAGTTGTAGCTCAACCATACCCTAAGCATTTTCCCATGCCTATCTTGCCTATATATAAAGGAACCGAAGATCCCATAGAGCATCTTCGCATGTTTTGGATAGCATGTCATGACATCTCGCATGATGACTTGCTACTATTAAAAATGTTCCCAAAAAGTTTAGGTGGAATGGAATTAGAGTGGTACTATCAATTGCCCACTCATTCTTTGAGAAACTTCGAAGAAACAGTGGAATCATTTGTCCATAAATTTAGTGCCTACATCGAGAGGCATGTAACTATTAAAGATTTATACAATTTAAAACAAGACAAAGATGAATGTTTTGCCGATTTCTTAGCTAGATGGAGGCAATTGACAGGAAAAATGCACTTTGTGCTACCTTATAGGGAAATGTTGGACATTTTCATCAATAATTTACATGAACAAATATCTTATGAGCTATCGACTACTACCTTAACTACCTTCGATCAAGCTATAGATTTAGCTCAAAGAGTAGAAGATGCCCTCATTAGGAGAGGCCAACTTAGGAAGAAGGATGATGAGAAAACATCCAGAAATCAATATAAAAACAAACAAGTCGTTGGTGATGGAGTCACTGACAGCAGAAATGTTGCTAATATCAATGCAACAAAGACAACAAAAAAATTTATATTGAAACCTCTTGACAAGCCTCCTCGAGAATTTACTAGATTAAACCAACCCTTATCAACTATTTTACCTCAATTACTTGAAAGAGGTTTGATCCAATTACCAACTATCCAGGAACCTGATCCAACTATACCCGGATACAGAGTCGACTTACACTGTGATTTCCATAGAGGACCTGGACATTCTACCAACGCTTGTAAAAGGCTAAAACATAAAATACAAGATTTGATTGACAATAATTAAATGGAAGTGCAAGCCTTCCAACCTAAACAAAACCCTCCTAATAATACTCAAAAGACCGTTCCCCAAAATCAAAATCAAAATGCCAATCAAACTCTAGACATATTTCAACACCCTTTACCATGACATGGTAAAGAGGTAGCCAATCAAATCGAACATCATAATGTTCCCCCTCCTACCCGATATGTAGGAACCATTAGTGAAAAATTACCTGTTTAGGATCCTCAAATATTTGACACAACCTTATCCCTGGTTACGACCAGGCCCTTACATAATTTTCAAACTTTTGATTCTAGTGATATAGAATCAGATAGTGAAATTGAACTAGACATTACTTCAAACCAATAGAATAGTTCTAAAAATGAATCAGATCCTATTCAACCCATCACAGATGCTATGGTTCCAAAAGAACCATTTCCTAGAAGAGTTACTACTCGACCTTCTTCTAATATATTCCTTTCTAATGAACAAGCCATAAATGCTAGACCAAGACTAGTTCAACGTCTTCAATATAACATTGTAGGTACCATTGGAGTCATCACCCGACAACAAGCCCACAATTCCCAACAAGAACCAAACCAGAACGATGGATCAGCTCCATTCGTTCTGAAAAACCCCAATAAAGGGAATCATGCTCCTAATGTTCAACCTAAACCCCCTTACAATATTAATGAGCAATTGTCCAATACTATGGCCAGAATTTCCCTTTTGGATTTATTAAGATCCTCTCCCACCCATAGGGATGAGTTGATGCTTACATTGAGCCAAATGATGGTACCTCAAAACATTCAACCTGAAGCTATGGCCAATACTATCATCACTCGAGAGATTGATTGTATTGAATTTCGGGATAAATATATCCCACAACACAGTTTACATAAGGATAATCCCTTATACATTACTGCTCTAATTGGAGATGTAGCTGTCAAAAGAGTTTTGATTGATAATGGCTCATCTCTAAACATTTGCACTTTTGACTTCTACCAACGATTTGGCTTTAGAAGTGATGAAATGAAGAAAATTGATATGATTATCAAAGCTTTTAATGACGAAACACAAGAAATGTGTGGAGTTATTACCCTCCCATTGCAAGTTGGTCCTAGAACCCTAGAAACAACCGTGTTTATTGTACATTGCCCAACATCATACAATATACTTTTGGGTCGCCCTTGGATCAACGCCATGCGAGCAGTCCCATCAACCTTACACCAATGTGTTAAATTTGAGTTTAAAAATTAGTTGGTCACTATCCATGGTGACCCTAGACCTTTTGATATGTGTTCTTTGGCAGAACCCGTTGGAGTGCAATTTTGTCCTACTCTGTCGTCCACACATCCTAGTTCTTATTTTTCATCTAAAACTGTGAAACACACACCCATAACTTCACCTATTTCCCCTCCATTAATTTCATCCTCCTATATAGACCAACAACCCTCTAAACAAATCATTTTAGAACCTCAAAAAGATCTTAAATCTACAACCAATCCTTCAAGTTCTATTCCTATAAATTCAAAACCTATAGACACATCTATCATTCCTCCCACATCTAAAGATATAGGTAATAAGCCTTCCACATCTTATGCCCTTTCTGATGAACTTTTACCAGATTTATCCACAACCTTAATATCTAAAAAAACAAATGCTTTCATGCAAGATTCAATTCTTTTAAATAAATTGCCGCCATCTCCTCGTACTTTGGGCCTCCCACAACCTATGGAAAGTACTTACCAATTTGGGAGTTGTGCCTTCATTTATAAAGGATATGACTAGGGAAGAATCCCTCAAAATATCAAAAATCATCATGAAGGATATGCTCGGTGTCATTTTACCAATGATTATATTAAAGCTAAACCCATGATGCTTAAAATGGGATATAAAGGGAAAGGCTTGGGACCTTTCCAAAATGGCATGAAAGAACATTTCAAGGTAGAACCGTGGCCTACCCACTGTGGTGTGGGCCTATTTCCTAGTAAGGTTCAACCCTTTCCTTTTGACGATGATGATCACGTCATATGTTATCAAGATTATTTGGATAGGCATGTTGATTTACCTCTTAAAAATCAGTCATTTTCATGCAACATGCTATCCATAGCTTACCCTGAAATGATTGCTGACCCCGACGAAGATTTGGAAGGAGATATCTTCCATGATGTCTCTGTTGAAGAGATGTTACACAATGGATTTTATTTTGATGGTTCTATACCAACTATAGCCCAACTTGAGGCCACTAATCCTCAAGATGAATTATCTACATTAACCTTACAAGAATTACAAGAATTGGGCGTTTCACCCACCCCACCTAATTTTGAAAGAGATCTTCACATGGAGGTAGAAAACGTCATTAAAATTAATATTGGAACTGAGGACAATCCTCACATAATCAATATTGGATCAGAATTAAGTCAAGAAAAATAAGAACAATACATTGCATTTCTTAAAGAGTATGAAGATGTCTTCGCTTGGACATATGAATATATGCCAGGTCTAGACCCTTTTGTAGTCATGCATCATCTAGTGGTCCATCCGGATGCTAAACCTGTTAAACAAAAACTTAGAAAAATGCATCCCAAAGTGGCTCTGCTAGTCAAAGGGGAGTTATAAAAACTCCTAAATGTTATCTTTATACAAGCTATTGATTATGCAGAATGGATCTCAAATGTAGTTCCAGTCACCAAGAAAGAAGCTACCAAAGTTAGGGTTTGCACTGATTTTAGAGATATTAACGCTGCATGCCCTAAAGATGAATTTCCTCTTCCAAACATGGATCAAATCATTGACTTTACTTCCAAGAGTGGGATGATGTCCTTAATGGATGGATTCTTCGATTATAATCAGATCAGGATAGCTCCTGAAGATCAGGCTAAAACAACCTTTATTACCCCCTGGGGTACCTTTTGTTGGAAAGTGATGCCATTTGGCTTAAAGAACGTAGGTGCAACTTATCAACGAGCTATGACCTATATTTTTCATGATATGATGCATGATATCCTACATGATTATGTAGATGATATTATAGCTCGCTCTATTATTGAAGATAATCATTTAGATGATTTGAGAAAAGTTTTTAATCGAATACGAGAATATCTTATTCGATTAAATCCAGCAAAATGTATATTTGGAGTTAAGTCCGATAAACTATTAGGGGTTTTAGTTTCTTTACGTGGTATTGAAATTGACCCTCTCAAGATTGTGGCCATCACTGATATGCCCACACCTACTAATATATCTGAATTATGAAGTTTACAAGGTAAACTTCAAGCTATTCGTCGCTTCATTGATAAGCTGGCGGACAAAACTGGTCCCTTTATTAAACTCCTTAAGAAGGATGTCCCTTTTAATTGGGACATCGAATGTAGAGAATCTTTTGAACTTCTCAAATAATACCTCCTTAATCCACCTATGCTTTCATCACCTAAACCTGATCACCCATTTCTCCTATATATTTCAGCTTCAGATTCTGCCTTAGGAGCTATGTTAGCTAAAATTGATGATGAAAAGTGAGAACGTGCTAATTATTACATTAGCCGCACCTTCATCAGTTATGAAACCCGCTACACAACATTAGAAAAACTATGTCTAGCCGTCGTGTTTGCTAGGCAAAAATTACGACACTATATGCTTAGGAAAAAAACTTATGTCATTGCTAAATATGATCCCTTGAGATATCTCATGAGTCGACCTTATTTATCAGGTCGCACAGCCAAGTGGGTTCTTGCTCTAAGCGAGTTTGATCTCACATTCATACGACATAAGTATTTTAAGGGTCAAATCATAGCAGATCAATTAGCTACTGCACCCTTAGAGTCTACCCATCCCCTCATCATCGAATTTCCTGATGAATGCCTTCAATTAGAGGTCGACCATACTGAACAATGGTCCTTATACTTTGACAGAGCCCGATGCATGAGTGGGGCTAGTGCGGGTATTATTTTAATATCCCCACAAAAACATCTTATTCCTCTATCCTTCAAATTGACATTTGCTTGCACCAACAATACTACTGAGTATGAAGCTCTAATCCTTGGATTACGAGTTGCACTAGCGCTAAAAATTAAACATCTTTTAGTTTTTGGTGATTCCCAACTGGTTATAAACCAAATTAATGAAGTTTATCAAACCAGATATGATAAACTGTGCCCATATAAAGCCTATGTTTTACAATTTATGTCTTTATTTTATCAAGTTACCTTGGAAGCTATTCCTCGAACTAATAACCGTGCAGCTGATGTTATGGCCGCAACTACATCTCTCCTACCCTTGGAGTTAGATGACGAATATGCCACTATCATTATTTGTCGACTCCAGGAACCCGCTTCAAATAAGTCATGCTTAGAGCCTTTGGATGTGTTTCTAATCAATGAAACTACTCCTGAACCTTGGTATACGAACATATTTGATTTTCTCCAAAATGGGACTTTCCCTGCCAATTCTAATAGAAACCAGCATCGGTTATTACGTCGACGAGCAAGTCGCTTTCTAATAATTGGAAATACTTTATATAGGAGATATTTTGAAGGTATCCTATTAAGATGTTTAAACTTAGAAGAGTCTAAATCAGCCTTGAGTGAAGCCTACGATGGATCTTGTGGAGGACACTTTAGTGGTAGTGTCATTGTTAAAAAGCTCCTTTGGATAGGATAATTTTGGCCTACCATGGAAAAAGATGCACATGAGTATGTGTGCCATTGTGACAAGTGCCAGAAACATGCCGACCTTGTCCATGCGCTTGCCCAAGAACTACAGGCTATTTCATCTCCTTGGCCCTTTTCTAAATGGGGTTTAGACATTATTGGCAAAATCAATCCGATGTCATCTGATGGACACAAGTTCATCATAACCGCCACTGAGCATTTCACGAAGTGGGTCGAAGCTATGCCTTTACCTTCCTACACTGGCACACAAGTCTCTAAATTTATTTTTAATCAAATCATTTGTAGATTCAGAATTCTTGCAAATCTCATCTTTGACAATGGAACTTGTTTAAAAAATAAATATGTTAAAAAATTATGCCAAAAATATAAGATTCGACATCGCTGGTCCACTCCCTATTATCCTCAGGGTAATGGTCAAGCAGAAGCATCTAACAAAACCTTAATCAAAATTATCAAAATATTGGTCAATAAAACTGGTCGTGGCTGGCATATTCAATTATACCCAGCCTTGTGGGCCTATCGAACTAGTGTTCGAACCCCCATGGGAACTTCACCATTTGTTTTGGTTTATGGTGCTGAAGTAGTTTTTCCATTTGAATTGGAAGTTCCTTCTTTGGCTCTGCTACTTCAAGATACCGAAGTAGGAGATGAATATCGAGCTGGCAGACTCAGTCAGCTGGAACTCCTAGATGAAAAATGCATCAATGCTTTGGAGCATCTCTGTGCTTACCAAAACAAGCTTAAAAGATCATATGCTAAGAAAGTTCGTCATCAATCCTTTGATATCGACAACCTTGTTTTAAAAGAAAATAAAAAATATACAAATGCAACTAAGGACCTTAAAGGTAAATTTTAGCGCAACTGGCTTGGACCATACATTATTACTGCTAAATTTGAATCAGGAGCATACAAATTATCTACATTAGATGGTAAAGAACTTAAAGAACCCATGAATATTTTGCATCTTAAACGTTACTATGCATAAATTTGGTCATTTCATCTTTGTATATATTTGTTTAAAATATTTCAGAATTACTATCTTGTATTTATTTCAAATTTATAAAAATACAAAAACATCAAAAACATTCATAATCATCAAAAATATTCAAAACTATTTGTTGCATTTATTTATGGCACTTTTTAAATTTTTTGCTCAAAAACAAAAATAAAACCAAAAATCAAAATAATGATAAAAATATAAAAACAACAATATGCTTGACTCTTTCAAAACCAAAACAATATAAAGAAGAAAGAGGGAGTCAACATTCTCAAAACTTCTCAAAAGTGTTTATATATATTTTCTTACAAATGTTGCAGTTATATGTTTCAAATTATTTTTGATAAATTAGCATTTATTTGGAATCCCTCACTTGCACACTCACAAAAATAAATATCTTGATTTTATCTGGCATGATTACTAATCTCTCTTATATCAAAGTCCACAAAATTCAATTAAATAAAGTTTGAGCATAGAGAATTGATCTTGTTATTTACTTAAACCAAGCACATCCTTTCACAATAAAATGATTATATTTGTAATTTCCATGTTTTTCTACATAGTAGATGTGATTTCTTGAGCGAAAATTTTTCCCTACTATCCTATCATGCACATGGTCTAGAATATTTGAGAATTGGCAAAAGGACAAGCTCACCCCTACCCAGAATAAAAATCCCTTGCTCTACAGCTAATCCGAGCAAGTATCCCTAGCAAAGAAAAAGAAAAGAAAAGTTCAAAAAAAAAAAAAAAGAAGAAAAGAAAAATGTTCTTTTATATCATTACAACAATATTTCAAGCACTATCTCAAACATCAAGCAAACAAAAATACAAAAAGAAAAAGAAAGCAAAAGAAAAGCAAAAGAAAGCAGAAAGCAAGAAAGCAATAAAATCCCTTTCCCTACCCTTTGAAAAGAAAAGAAGGGTTGCTGAGCTTGAATCCCTGGAATTCTCAATTATTCAAAAACTGTGAGGTAAGGCCCATAACAGGTGGTTTGTGCCCAACCTGCTTGGCCTTGGGTAACTCCTAGCATGGTGATATGTCTGTCACATTAGCGACCTTCTTTTGTACAGACCTATGTTTTCTTATGGATTAGCTAGCTCTTGATAATCCGACCTACCTAGTAGTCTAGTATGGTTATATGCCTCTACATCATGGTTAATGAACACTTATTTGGTTTCTTCAAATCACTTGTATCATATTATCTTGCTCAAAATTGGTAAATGCACAAAGCAATTGCACACACATTTGTATTTGAGAGATTTTGTGTATCATTATGATAAATCAAGATCAGAAATGAATTCACATATGCACATGGGATTCCTTATAAATCTAACTTTTGTCTTCAAAATACTTTGAAATATTATTTTTGCAACTTGTTTGGAATAAATCAAGTACCGTTGTTTACCATAAAGACAACTATATAATAGAAAAATCAAAAATTTCTTTCAAAATATACACTCAAAACATATATATCTGGTTGAATTTCGTGACGATGGTATAGTTCCAAAACCAAAATTAAAATTTTATGCCTAGCGCAAGTCCTCATTTTCATATTTTCTGTTTATCAAAAATCAACCATGCAATAAAACTATATTTTTTTGGATTTTTGTGATGATGGTATAAGTCTATACCTACATATTCTATGCCTAGCGCAAACCATCATAACAATTTTTATTCCCCATTTAAAATCATGAAAACCATATGACTTAAATCATTATTTTACACAAATTATGCTTTTAAAAAGCAAACCCATTTTCATTATTTCATGTCATTATGTCAACCTTCAATTTTGCAAAGATGGTATAATTCCTAAAGAATTATCCAAAATTTTATCACACTTAGGAATTTATGCCTAGCAAAAATAATTTTAACATTATTTCATGCATACTATTTTCATGAAAATCTAAAAACAAACCATCATCATCATCATCATCATTTGCACTATTGCACCAAAGTCTTAAGACAGTCTCTTAAGCACTCTTTTACTTTTAACAATATTTCTATAAATGGGACTAGCTTGACGATCGAGTGAGCAGCGACTCCATGAAATGGTCTATAATAGCGACAATGTCCTTTGAAATTATTTTTAGAAGTCTCTTTTTATTTTTTATTACATCACTTTACAAACAAACAATTTGTTACATCAGATTATTTCATTTAAAATATTATAGCATGCCATCAAAGTTATCAATTTTCAAAATGACATAATTTTATGAATCCTCAATCCAATTATTAATTTAATCAATCAAACATAAAAGCATCATAAGCATACACATAATACAAGTCATATGATCAATAACATATCATATATATGTCAACAGTATATATACATCATCAAAACCGGATTGGTATGCCACAATCTGTACCTCGGCATACTCAATCCTCTATCAACAAAAAAATAATTATACAATGTCAGTCTGTACAAAGCTGTGCAGCCCTCTAGCCTCGAGAGCCCCTCAAGCTCTCCACCTCATCTCCTCCCCTGCCTTGAGGTGGACGAGGTGGCCCCATCATAGTCTGAGTAGTCCTAGTCCTCGACCGAGATGTGGTCCTCGATGACCCGATATTGATCGGATCTACAATGTTGGCTGGCAGGGGTAGTCTATCCGCCTCTGGCACCAACTGATAATACAATGTTTGATAGAAAGTGAGTTTGGCGATAGCCCTTGTCAACTCTCTAGAGCTTGCCCCTCCGCCCCATGCCCTGAGGCATGCAATCTCGTCTCGCAGCTGTGCCACCTCAGCTCGATGGCATGCAGCCTCATCCTATAGAGTTTGCACCTGTGCCTAGAGATGATCTCTCTCCACCCGGAGAGTAGCCATCTCGCTACTCTCTCCTGTGTCAATGCCCTTGCCCTTATCGGGTGATGGTGGCCTCTCCCTCTATGGATATGGGGGTATCACCTCCCTCCTCTCCCTCTGCCATGGCCTCTCCTATGCCTATGGCCTCCTCGAATCTCTCCTATTGTGACCCTGGGCTACCTCCATCGTTGCTTGGTGCCGCCTCCCTATCCAATGCACAACCACATTTATCGAACCCTACACCCTCGTCATCCGAGGAGGGCGGATGCCTGCGTACCAGGCATCATAGCCATCGGCTACCCCTGTGTCATCACCATCCACTGGCTAGATGGGGGCATCATATGTGTCCTGGCTCTAGAACCTCTATATTTCTAGAGCCTCGCTAACTATGGTGTTATCCCGGATAGTCCAGAAAACTCATAATCCCTCAGAGATGGGATCCCCTACTACAGACCAAACTAATGCAAAACTCGGTCATAGCAATGGAGCTCCACCTCTCCCCTCTCCATCCGTAGCCAGCAAACTCACCTGATGTGAGTCAAATCTTGTCTATATTCGGCCCACCCTGGATGCTCCCTCCATGGCCTCCAGGTGATTTAGTCCAGGACTAAGTCATCTAATAGTCTTCGAGACATAGGAAGGTCGATCCGCCATTGTGACCCTCTTCGAAGCCACCAGTAGAAGACTCGAGGCCTCTCCCCATCTACCCCTATCAGAGGAAGCCCTACCGGCCTCTACACTGCAATGTGCTCCCAACACCAAACCTATAGGAGTGATGTCATCACCAGACATCGGCCGCCCTTGTACATGACCCCATACAGGATCCTGTACAATCGGCATAATACATAACTGCCCTAGGAGAACCTGTACCTGTGGTCCCACATGTCATAGATCACATCTGCCAACATCCACGACACCCTGCACCCGCTCTGGTGACACAACAAAAGTCCACAAACCACTCCAGCTAGCACTCATGTGAGTCTAGATGCCCTAGGCATCTGGCGTAGTGCCTTGATATTAACTTCGCCCTTCTCCAGGGTGAAGCTCGGGTCACCACATAGTCGTCCCATAGCGTGGCCCTGATTGGCCATAGGAGTGATCAATCGTCCTTGTATGGGGATTCTCAGAATCCTCCATACATCCTCTAGAGTGGGAGTCATCTCCCTTGTCGATAGCTAGAAACATGAGGAACCCGGATACCATCTCTCTGCTAGGGCTGTTAGTAGCCCCATATCTGTGGATACCTGTGGCATCTCTGCCACATGCTGCAAGCCGGACTGTGCCAACTGATCTTGCTCTGCCTGTGTGAGAGTGGCCAAGTCATGCTTCAAACCTCCATACTTCCATTCCCTGCTCTTTAGCAAACCTCTCTGCAAACATAAACAACAAAACAACAAACAATCATTAATAAACAATTCAAGTAATTAATAATGCAAGTTAAAATTCAATTTTATGCAATTGATGATATCGCCCACTATTGGATGATATCATCCCAAATTTGAGCAGAATCGTCTCCAATTTTGCAAGCCGAAATCGTCTCTAATTTGACGAAATCGTCCCCCTTTCGCCGATTTTGCCCTTGGGCGAAATTGATGAAATCGGGACGATTTTGTCCTGACGACGTCAACAGCCCAAAAATTGCCGCGATGCTCAAAATTCATCTAAAAATTACCTACAAAGCATGTAAAATTAAATTAAAGCATTCTAGTTAAGTCTAGACTCTTACCCGTAGACCGTGCCGGACCTCTGTCGATCTGTGCGTCATATCCACCATTTTTGCTTCAGAGCTCTAAAAAACCAAAAAATGAACAAGAAAAATGAATTAGGGTTTTACCCTATTTTTCTTAATTTTATTCAAAAATAATTTTTTGCTTTTCGTGTTTTTACCTCAAACGTTCGATTTGGGTAAAAACACGGAGGGGGCACCATAGTAAGTTGTCGTACGATTCGACCAAGAATCGTCGCCTAAAAAATGGGAATAATTTTTGCTTTCTTGTAGATCGAGAAGAACTCATCTTTAACGCATTTTCTTTGGAAAATTCGCTAAAGAGGGGGCAAAATGTAGCACCCTAAAATTGGCGCAGTAAAATTGTCATAATTACATTCACCTTAGTAAATAATTTAAAATTCAAATTTAACCTCCCAAACCGCCCGTTAACCATCGGGTAATCCATTTCCCCCTTTTTCGTGCCATTTTTAGAGGTTGTTTTGACCGTTTGACGATATCGTCGCCGATCAGATGATATCACCCCAGATCTGACGATTTCGTCTGGGCTAGGACGTCCAGATGATCTTGTCACAAAACTAATTTTGCAAAATTAGCTTCTATTCTAACGGGCCTCTAATCCGGGCAAAAGCGTGTCTGCATTGTTAGAGACCCTCCCCCGTTGGAGATCTCCCAAATAGGGATGATCTCCAACCTCCTAACTACTCCCCTAAGCCTATTTAGTCCCTAGGACCTTCCCTTCCCAACCCCTGGCTGAAATTCTCTATAACTTAGCTTCATGCACGTTAAATCATCCTAAGTCTTCATTTACAGTAGTCCTATATCAATTTTGTTGCAGGTATCATCTTGTTTTTCAGTCGGAGCAAGCATACATCATCGTCGATGAACCTGTTCAGATCGGAAGTGATCCTATCGAATCAGAGATGATTTCGTACTGATGCGAGACGATCTTGACTGCAGTCCACATTGAGGCAATCAGTGCCATAAGTTTGCATTTCTTCACCTTTTCTTTGTTGTTTTATTCTGCAAATTAGCTAGTTTATTTGATATTTTATGTTATATTGCATTTTGGAGTTCACCCATCTAGATCAAAGGCATAATTAATCCATAATTGTGATTTAATTAGCATCATTCATACATGTTTTGTTCTTTAAGTTTTAGTTCAGTATTGTCATTGTTATTTTGCACAGTTTCCCTCAACTAGAACAGTAGTATTCTCTGTATTTTGCATCTATTCTTCTGTTTGCAGGTCTCTGATGAATTCATCAGATCTTAGACGATCTTGTCTGATTTCGAATGATTCTGTCAAATTCCAAACGATCCTGACTGCTTCAAACATCAGAATCTCCATCAGACATCCGGGTGAGGTATTCTTCTTATTCTTCCTTAATTACTTTGTTTTTCTGTCTTAAATTTGTTCTCTGTATTCATTAAATCTACATTTTCATTTATATTAATTTAGACTCATTTGGCCAAACCTAGGATATGAATGCTTAAGGTTAAAAATGAACACATAAAAACACATTCCAAACCTAGGTGTGGAAACTGCCATTAAATGTTTCCTGGTGAACCCACCATCCGTCGAAAAATCATCAAAATACACCTCCCTGGAGAGGCGGGACCTTCGCAAAGTCCTCTTAGTCCGAGGTACCGTGACATCCTTTTCCCATCCCCATTCCGGGCATGGATCCTATAGCCTGAAGGTAAGGATGCGAAAAATTTGGAGCGATACATTTTGGTGAACCCGACATGAATGCATCATAACCTTTTGAAAATAAAAACAAAGAAAAAAAAAATAGAACAACTAAAACATAGATGCATTTTAAAAAATTTAAAGTTTAAAATCATGTTTAGATGGTAGCTCTTAAGAAAATATTAGCAGTTACTATAAATGTAGAAAACCAATTGACAGCCGTGGAAATCAATTCTATGCTTAATGTTCCTGAAACAAGTAGAAATCAATTCCTGTGGAATGAACTTGATAGAAGACTTAGTCTCATCTCATCTAGGTCCACACAACTTAAGAAAATCAAGAGGCTAGTCCTAGATAGAATCCTGGATCCTCATCAACTAGTTTTTTATCATGAACTTTAGAGAGCCTGCCATAGATGGTTAGCTTATAGGAGAGCTCTAGTATCTTTAGAATTGTTCACCTTCGAGGAATACCTCGAGAACGCAGCCATTGTGCACCAGTTCCTAGGTTGTGTAGAAGACCAAGAGGTTGTTCTTACAGATATGGAAAGATGGAATAGAGTTTCACGAGCTATGCTATATCGAGAGTATTGCCATGAGCTTTACTTTTATCAACCAGCATCTGAGATAGATAATATCACTATAGATATTTTCATCAAATTTTTAAAAGAAAACTTACAATTTGAAGAAGAACACTTCATGACTCCTGAAAAACTCAAGCCTATTAATGATATTTATAAATTATTTATAGAAAACTAGATTATCACTTTTAGTATTATTTCTTGCATTTATTGTGTTGATTGTCTTTACAATATTATTTCAAAAACAAAGAAAAACTAAAAAAGCTAAAAAAACTAAAAAACTAGAGTACAATATCCTGGCCCTGAATTACTAGGGTACAATATTTGAACCATCCCTCAGCCTCGAACCATGTTTTTATCATCCCCCTGATTCCTTCTGTATCACTCGGCTCATTCTTTTTCACCGCATGATTCTTTGACCTTCCTCCCATGGCACCTTCCCTTACTACTACACTTCTTCTTTTTTTATGTCCTTACTTCTTTAGGAAGGTGCCTTCTTATAGGTAAGGTGCCTAACCTTAGCATTTAATTCTAGGGTACACCTTTCGAGCCATATCATTGGCACGTGGTTTTGGCCATGGGGGTATATGATTTTTATGACGACAATATTTTTTTGGTACTGCATAATTTATGAATAATTATATAAATATTTGAGTTAGTATGTGCATACCTTATTTGGTGTTTCATGCATCGTGAAGAGCGTTGATTCACTGATTTGTGACATAGAGGAGGGGTATGGTAATATGATGTCACTCGTTCATGTGGTGATTTCATTTCGATCGAGGCATCCATGAGACTTAAGTGTTGGCTGTACGTGGAAGGCACTCTTTGGTACCTTCCTAATGTGGAAGGCACTTATGTGGTGCCTTCCCAATGTGGAAGGCACTTATATGGTGCCTTCCTAATGTGGAAGGCGCTTATATGGTGCCTTCCTAATGTGGAATGCGCTTATATGGTGCCTTCTCGATGTTTTTGGTGCTCTTTGAATGGATGTGCCTTTCGATGGTGGAAGGCGCCTCTGATTGGATGTGCCTTCTGGTCATGGAAGGTGCCCTTTTGATGATGGTGCCATCCTGCTATGGAAGGTGCTCCTGAATGGGTGTGTCTTCCTAATGTGGAAGGCACTATTGAATAGCTATGCCTTCTTGGGGTGGAAGGCATCGATGTATACCTGCACCTTCCTGGGGTGGAAGGCGCCTCAACCTGTATGTGCATTCCTGATGTGGAAGGCACCTTAGGTTCTTTTTTTTTTGTATGGCGCCTTCCCAATGTGGAAGGCACCTATTTTTTTCTCTTTTTTTTTTTTTGTGTGCCTTCTTCATAAGGAAGGTGCCTTATTCTGGTGGGGTGCCTTCTTCTGTGCTGGGCACCTTCTTCTTTGCCTTCTCGATGTGGAAGGCACTTTATTCTTGGCAATCATGTTGTGATTGACTGGGAAAGGGTGATCAAGCCTTCTTAGTCTCACTTCATGTTGCCTCAACTTCTACCTATGAGTGTCGGTGTCATAATGCTAAGTCGAATCAGGCCTGGTTTCCCACATACCTATTCCTCATGCTGTCAGGTCCTCCACCTACAAAAAGCAAATGAAAAGAAAGAAAAATAAAGGCAGTTAGAAACATTTCATACCTGTTAGGCCCTAGATTAGGATGCCTACAACTTACATGCGGGCGTCATCCCTGCAAAACACACTATAAGAAAAAAACTAAATTAACTAATTTTTGTGAGCACCTCCATGCCCACCGTTTTTCCTGTTAAGAATTTGGTCCTGATATAACAAGATGGGGTCTCCCCCACGTCTATTCTGGATTCCACCTATAAGGTTTTGGATGTGTTATAGGGGCACAGTCGGTGATCATTGATTGTTAACATGGTGTTGTTGTCGTCAATTGTTCTAATGTGCACTGCCCCATTCTTGATGATCTCTACCACCTCATACAGTCCTATACATATTTGAATTAATTTACCTTTTCTTTCTTGGAACCGAGAATCATACAAAAGCACCCATTCTCATTGGAACTACTTCAGTTTAATGTGGTGATCATGCCATCACTTTCTTTGTTTTTGTATGATTTTTGTTCTCTGCAAAGCGTCCATTCAGATTTTGTCCAACTGATCTAGCTTCCAAATCCTTTCTTTTTGAGCGTCATCCAAGCTCAAGTTCAATTTTGAAGTTGTCCTTAATGTCTTGATTTCAAATTCAATGGGCATCATCGCACTCTTCCCATAGACCAGTTGGAAGGGTGTGAAGCCTATGGTGGATTTCCACGTGGTATTATATGCCCAGACTACCTCCAGCAACTGTGTAGCTCAATATTTTTTGTGTTGTTGCACGGTCTTCATCAGGATGTTCTCTATTTATTTGTTCGTCACTTCCACTTGCCCATTTTCCTGTAGATGGTAGGGTGTAGTTTTATTGTACCAAACTCTGTATTGCTCCATCAGCTCCTTGATCAAATTGGAGGTAAATTGAGGCCCTTGGTCTATTGTTATCTCTCTAGGGACCCCAAATCATGTAAAAATGTGGGAAAATAAGAAATTAGAGACTATTTTTTCTTTTGAATCTTTCAATGCTTGAACTTCAACCCATTTGGTGACATAATCTATACAGACCAAAATAAACCTTCTCCATATTGAAGGAGGATTAATTGGTCCCATGAAGTCCATGCCCCACTTATTAAAGGGTTCCAAGTGTACCTAAGGTTGGAGGGGTATTTCATATCTATGGGTTGGTCTGCCCATTCTTTGGCATTCATCACACTTGTTGGCGTACGCAGCCACATCCTTGAACAGAGTGATCCAAAAGTACCCAACCTGTAGGATTTTATAGGCATTTTGTTTCCCTACAAAGTATCCTCTGTATGGTTCATCGTGACATGCTTTGAGTACTTCTGAGAACTCTTGTTATGCTATGCATCTCCTTATAATATGGTCATGTATTATTTTGAATAGGAGGTCATCAATCCATAGGAATGATGCACTTTTCTCTATGACCACCTACTTTTCTCGAAAAGAGAGAGCAGGTGAGGTTCTTTTGGTGGCCAAGTAATTGGCTATATCTGCATACCACGAGATTTGCTCACTAATGAAAAATTGGTATTCCACTACTATATGGTCTGTTGGTATCAATCTAGATAGAAAATCTGCTATGATGTTGTCTTTGCCTGGTTTGTTGACTATTGTGATGTCGAATTCCTGTAGTAACAAGATCCACCTGGTAATTCTTCTACCAATGGATGGCTTGCTCATCAAGTATCTAATGGCTGCATGGTCCATGTGGAAAAATACCTTATACCCGGTGATATAATGGCATAATTTGTTTATGGCATGCACAACTACAAGGAACTCCTTCGTCATCGTGTAGTTGAGCTCGGCTCTTGCCAAGTTTTTGCTGATATAGTAGATGGCATAAAATTCTTTGCCATCCTTCTATCCGAGGATTGCTTCAATTGCATTGTTGGATGCATCATAGTAGATATGGAATGGTATGGCCCAATTTGGTCCTCTTAAAATTGGTGTGGATATCAGTTTCTCTTTAAGAAACTAAAATGCTTCTTTGTTGTCTTCTGTCCAATTGAACTCCACATCCTTAGATAATAGAGTGTGCAATGGTTTTGCAATTTTTCTGAATTCTACGATAAATCTCCAGTGGTACCCAACTGATCCAAGAAAAATCCTCACATCTCTCTACATTATGGGGTTGGGTAGGTCTCTGATGACCTCAATTTTATTTTATCAACCTTTATTCCTTCTACGGAGAGGTGGTGTCCTAGTACGATGCCTTATTGCATCATCATAAAGCATTTCTCGTTGCTCAAGGATAAATTATTTTCCTTGCTTCTTTCAAGCACTCTTTCCAAGTTTGAAATTGCTTCATCAAAGGTTTCTTCATAGACGATGAAGTCATCCATGTATAATTCGATCGCATCTCCCATCATGTCTAAAAATATGCTAAGCACCACCCTTTGAAAGGTGGTAGACACGTCATATAATCCAAAAGGTAATACTCGATAGGCAAACGTTACCCATGGGCAGGTGAACATTGTCTTATCTTGATCCTCTTCTCCTATCTGGATCTGGTTGTATCCACTAAATTCATCCAAGAAGGAGAAATACTTCCTCTCGAAGAGTGTATCCAAGACTTGATCAATGAAAAGGAGCGAGAAGTGGTCCTTCTTGGTTGCTTTGTTTAACGCTCTATAGTCCACATATATTTGTCATTTCCCATTATTTTTAGGGACTACCACTATCGGTGATACCCACTCACTATCAAAAATTGGATAGATGAATCCGATAGTCAAGATTTTTTGCAATTCTTCCTTGATAATGTCTTTCATGGCCCGATTCATTCTTCTCTGTGGTTGCCTACTTGGAGTTGCTTGATCATCTAGGTATATACGATGGGTATAGATCTCTGGGATGATACCCTTCATATCTGAGTAATACCATGCAAATGCCTATTGGTGTCTAACCAAGAGCTCTTCTACTTTCATCAATTGTGTGGGAGTCAACCCACTGCTGACATTCAACATTCTTCCTGGCCCGACGAGTATCTATTGAATGTGGTGATCTTGGTTCCAGCCAATGATGATCCAGGTGAGGATATGGAGGACTCCCCATGGAGGAAATCCATAATAGCACCATATTTGTCTTCTTCTACTAACTCATCCAACATCATCATCGATTGGATCATGGATAGCTTAGGATTTTCATGCTCGATCAATATGGGTTCTCATAATGAGTCGACAGACTATGCTTGCGGTGAAATAGTCAACCATTTAACATTTCATCCATCGAAGATGGTCATCAACCCATCCTGACAACTGATGTAAGCATCAGTTGTTGCTAGCCATGGCCTTCCCAAGATGAGTGGGTAACCGCCCAACCTAGTTTTAGATTGCAAGACTAAAAAGTTGGTTGGGTATTCCCATGTGCTGACTATCACTATTATGTCTTCCAAAATTCCTTCTAGTGCCAAAGTCGATTGATTGGCCAGCTATAGCACTATCGTAGTGGGTTTCAGGTTCATGAGCTATAGCCTCTACATAGTTTCCTAAGGCATTATGTTGATGGCTACTCTGAGATCGACCAATGTATTGGACAGGGAATGCCACTCGATTTTTATAGTCAACATCGGGCTGCCTGGGTTTGCATACTTAGGATGGCATGTTTTTCCCATCATCAAATCTACTAGTTTACCCATGATATTGATAGTCTATATTGCTATTCATCTTGGATTCCTTAGACACATCTCTTATCACCTTGGTATATATCAAAACATCTCGGATGGCTTGAAATAATGGAATTTTCACGGTGAGGTTCTTCAAGCTAGACAAGATATCAAACTCCAACTACATTACTTTCCTTTGTTCTTGTAGCCGGTTGGGAAATGGAGGCTTTGCTCTCTCAAGTGTTTCTTCTATCACCTCTTCTACAAGAGGTGTTTCTCCTACCTCTTCCTCCTCTTCTATTAGTGGAGGTGTTACTACTCCTAGCTATCTACTAGACCTAAGCTGAATATGGTACATTGAATACATCTCACCCTCCATGTTATATGTTGGCTGGTTCACCCTATTATTAGGATTTGTCATTGGTTGTGCGAGTAGCTATGTAGGTCTCACTGTTGGGAATGTCGATAAATTCTATTGGGGGTGAGCTGGTGCTACATTCTATGGAGCATGATTCCACATAGTCTGGCCTCTCCACTACTGCCCAAGATATGGATATGGCATCCATGGCTGCTAGTTTGGGAATGCTTATGGGGGTGCGTTGGACCAGGGTGATGGCCCCCACCACCCCATTTTAGGTGGTTGATGTGGGTATTGGGGCATGTATGGTCCTACCCCATATGATGGCATTCTGATTGGAATATTCCTTACAAGGGTTTATGGCCAAATCTTCTAATTGCCTATGAAATAGGCATTTGTGCCTTCAACATCCTCCTGATTATTGGGTAGTTGCGGGAACAATCAAGTTTTATGGTTTAGCCTGCAAATTGTGCATACTCTGAATTTGTTCTCTGGGCATGCATTATTTGCATGCTCCCCTCTACATTTTGGATAGAAATAAGTCAATGTTGCTTCATTTTCTTACTTATTTTTCTTTAACATTTGCGTATCCATCTGCAATGGTAGAGATGAGAGCATTTCACTCTTTAAATATTCCAACATGTTACCTATTTCTATCTTCATGACTGAAGCAGTCACTTTCATGGTTCTAAAAGTGGTCTTGCCTCTCCTTCTTGAGTAGTTCTGGCATAGTTTTATGATGTCTTCCATAGTGTACTGGTAGACATCACCTCCAGAAATCATGTTAAGAGCCTCTAATGATTCATTGGTAAGTCCTCTCAAAAATATGTTTTTGAGGGACTTATTAGATAGTTTCATGTGAGGATATCGTTGAATATTGAATTTTAATCTCTCAGTATTCTTCGAGAGACTCATATTATTTCTATGTCATGCTCATGACATCTTCTTTGGAGTCTCTTGCTCTTCCAAAATCTTGGTATTGCTATAAAAAGAGCTTCTTCATTTGATCCCAAGTGGCAATGTGTTTGTATCACAGACCAATGAACCACCGTAGAGCTGCATTGTCCAATGTGGAAGGAAAGAGTTTCAGCTTTTGCGTATCATATTTGTAGTCCACAGACCTGCATAAGACATCAAAATTAAATAAAAATAGGTCAGGGTCATCAGTTGGGTATCCTCTGAAGGTCGTAATGTGATCAGGGGATATATTTTTCATTTTTGTATCTCCTACTCCTTCATCAATCAAGAAAATAAATCCAGATGAGCCTTCTTCATTTTCAGCCATTTTTTTAGGAAATGTAGTCTCTAATGCAGTATTTATGGCTTTACGATCATTTAAGACTTTTTGAGTCAAGGCTCTAAGGTTTTCTGGTGTTATCATTCGATCTTCTACAACTTTCCACAATAGGTATTCCTCTAAGGGTGTCCTATTAAACAGGGGATTTATGATAATTCGTTCTTCCCCAAGTTCATGGGATGAGGAGGCACTTTGCACAAAGTATGAATCCTCACTCCAAGTTCATGGGTCAAGTGAGTCTAATTTAAATTTAGAATGTTTGGTTGACTCAGGTTCTGGTGGATTGGTTTTTATAAACCGACCGTTAGGTCCTCTTCTTCTTGAATAACTCATACAAGGTTAGATGGAAGGTTTCCAGGTATTATAAATAATCTAGTTGAGATGCTTCCCCGACAATGGTGCCAAAATGTTGCTGGCCAAACAAGGTTAACTTCTTTCCTACTTTTGTCACATGCCCGTGCATTTAATTTATCAACCCAGGGAGATTCATAAACTTGTGAAGGGTCTTGAACAATATTGCTTACAATACCACTTGATATGAGTTTGCTATTTCTACTATTGGGGGGTGTTTCAATGGTCATCAATCATTCATACACTCCTTAATAATTTATGTAAAAACAATTAAATCTATAGAAAGGAAATATTCACGCATTCCTGGAAATAAACTTATTGCAATACTAGAAATACAATGTGATAAACAATCTTATAAAAGTGGTAAACTAATCTAGAAAACATAGGAAAAATAGGGGAAAAAATAATGGCTTGGAGTGGGCCCAGGCTCCAGCAGCTTCCTCCCAGCTGAACACGCACTTAGAAACTCTTAGAACTGTATTATAATTATCAAAGTATTACAATGATTCTTTTGTATATCTCTCTATATTTACTATCAAAATATTCTATATATCCTCAAAGAGGTCTGCATGTGTTTATATAGCACACCCACATATCTTCTATTACAAATAAGTTATAACAGTCGATTCATTCTAGACTAAACTAAGACAGTCTAGCAAATGTGATTGACGTCTACTAAAACTGGCATTTGTTTCTAATTGTTGTGTGTTTGTTGATTGGTTTGTGCTTCACCTAGAATTGGTAGGATGTTCTCATACATCGGTGTGATCCCCAATTTAACTCTACATGACGTAGAGTTGGAAATGCACCAGTCTCTGTTGTCCACATCATGCTTGTCTGGTCAACGAGTGAAGAACAAGGGCATCTTCCCTATGAGGAAGGTGCCTAAGTATGTCGGGTGCCTTCTCTATGCAAAATGTGCCTTACTACCATTGGTACCTTCCTGGAAGAGGAAGGCGCTTATCTTCTATTGGTGCCTTCCTATGAGAGGAAGGTGCTTGCCTTCTAGTGGCACCTTCTTGTTGGTGCCTTCCTTATGAGAGGAAGGTGCTTGCCTTCTAGTGGTGCCTTCCTATCGATGCCTTCCTTATGAGAGGAATGTGCTTATTTTCCTTTGGTGCCTTCCTAGAAGAGGAAGGTGTTGGCCTTCTATTGATGCCTTCCTAGGAGATGAAGGTGCTTGTCTTTCCTTGGTACTTTCCTGGAAGAGGAAGGCGCCTACTTACACTTGGTGCCTTCCTGGAAGAGGAAGGCGCCTACCTTCTCTATGTTGATTTCGAAAGAAACAAAGTGCCAGGTCCATGAAAAGACCTCGACTTATCCAAATCTGACTAAATCAACTACAATTCCACAAAAACACACTAAAAATACATGAATTAGATAACACGCATAATTTCATCAAATAATTATATAATCATTCATAAAAATATTCAATCCTTATTATACAGCCGCATAATAATCAAGAAAATGTATAAAAAATATGAGCATTTTTTATGCTCATCATGGATGCTAAGATAATAATTCAAAAAATCAAAGGGAGATATCAAATAAAGCACCCCATATTAAAGCAATATAAGCAAACAATGTTGGATGAAATAGATAGTTTTTTAGCTTTTGATCTGCAATTTATTCCTAGAGCACATAATTACAATGCTAATATTGGACATTAATACTTCTAAAGCAAAAAAACTTGAGATAGACACTTGGTTTATGGAAAGGTTCCCAACCATATCTTTTTATAAGCCTTATATCCCATATAATGTGGTATATTTACAAGTTTTTCATGATGATATACACATTAATGATTTTATAACTATACAAAATGAGTTTTCTGATGTTATTTGTGATGAAAGTGATGAAGAAACATTGAAGGATGTTTAAGGAGAGCTTACAAAAGTCATACAACTAAATACAAATAGGATCCCTAGGGGGTTGGTGTCTTTAGAGAGCATGTTTGATGAATTTTATTGAGCATACAAAAATTTGGTTCAAGAATCTAAGGTAGATGAAGTTAATATCAGAACAGAGGAAGAGCCCAAGATTTTTAGGATCAATAAAGCTCTATCAAGAAAAGAGAAGCAACAATATATCAAATTTTTGAAAAAGAACATGGATATTTTTGCTTGGAGTTATGAATATCTCAAGACCTTCAATACAAATGTAATGACTCACATAATACCCCTTCAGAAATATACAAATAATTTCAAGCAGAAACAAAGGAACTTCATCCCACTTTACATCCAATTATGTAGAAAGAAGTGCAGAAGTTACTTGATACCAAGATAATCAGGAAGGTGAGAATTTTTACTTGGTTAGAAAACCTGGTTCTAGTTAGAAAAAATAATGGTGATGTCAAGATTTATGTAGATTTTAGGAATTTGAATAAGAGCTCTCTCAAGAATTGTGAGATTAGGATTTGTGTAGATTTTAGGAATTTGAATAAGAACTCTCTCAAAGACAACTATCCACTTCCAAATATGGAGCAATTGCTTTAAGTAGTGGTTGGATCATCAATAATATCTTTATTGGATGGATTTTTAGGTTAAAATCAGATTGTAGTGAATCTAGAAGACAAACACAAAATAACTTTCACTACACCATGGGTAACATTTGAATATCTTAGGATACCATTTGGATTGATGAATGTAGGGGCAACATTTCAGAGAGCAATGGATGTTGCATTTAAGATATTTATGTTGAAGATAGTGGTAGTATATATTGATGACATTATAGTTTTTCAAAAAATATTGAAGATCATTTTGCATATCTAAATCAAGTGTTTGATAGGTGCAAGGAGTTTGGCATATCTTTGAATCCTAGAAATTGTGTGTTTGGGGCCACACAAGGTAAACTACTTGGGCATATTGTTTCAAAATATGGGATTAGCATTGATCCACAAAGAGTAGAAGCCATTGCTAAAATCCCCCCTCATAAGAATATTAAGGGGTTTAGATAATTATTTGGAAATATCAACTTTATTAGGGGTTTTTCCCTTATTTTTCTCAAATTTCCAAGCCAATAAATGACATGATCAAGAAAAATGGAGAAATAATATGGATAGAGGAAAATATTGTAGCTTTTCAGAAGATCAAATATACAATTACTTAGGCTCCAATATTGAATTACCAATATTATTCTAGATATTTCAAGATCTACTCATATGCCTCAGAACACACTATTGCTATAGTTCTAGCTCAACAAGATGAAGAGAAAAAATGAAAGGCCTATAGCCTTTATGAGCACAGGATTGAAGGGTGCTCAATTGAAATTTTCTTTGCTAGAAAAATAAGCTTATGCATTAATCAAATATTTAGATCATTTCAAGTGCATTTTTGGATTAAACAAGGTAATAGCATGTATCCCTTACTTTACTGTTAAAGATATTTTTAGTTAGACTAAACCTTTAGGCAATCCTACAAGGTGGATGGTAAAATTGTTGCAGTATTATGTGGAATTCTAAGTAGTACATATGGTCAGAGGACAAGGATTGGCAAAGTATCTAGATAATAAATAAAGGGATGCTATGAATAATACTATTGTATTAGATGAGCAACAAGAAGCAAGATTATTTGATAATTTTTATTGTAGGTGGTATGATGGCATTATATTTTACCTTCAGAACTTATCATTTCCAGGAGACATACCCTAAAATAAGAGAAGTTCTATCAAGCAATTGGATCAAAGGTATTATATTCAAGAAGGAAGACTATATTAGAGGTATCCATATGGTATGTTGCTTATATATTTGTATGAGAAAGAGATAACTCAAGTGCTGAAAGGATATCATTCTAGATTTTGTGGGGGTCACTTTACTCCAAATGTTATTGCTCACAAGATCATGAGACCTGGTTATTATTGGCCCTCCTTGTTTAAGAATGTTTACTAGTTTTTTAGGAGTTATCATACCTATCATAATTTTTTAGGAAAGAAGAATTCCCAACCATGCCCTTGAATCCAATTATTGTGGAAGCTCCTTTTACTCAATGGGGAATAGATTTCATAGGTGAGATTAACCCAATTATTTTGGAGGTCATAGGTAGATCATTACAACAATAGACTATTTTACCAAATGGGTAGAAGAAACACCTCTCAAGAAGTCCACTATAGAAGTGGTCATCAAGTTTTTAGAAGAGCACATATTAAAAATATTTAGGGTTCCGAGGAAGATAGTCACATACAATGGTAACCACATCACTTCTTTTGAGATGATTCAATTTTGTGGTAGGTACAATATAGAACTTTCTCATTCAACAAATTACTATCCTTAAGGGAATGGTTTAGAAGAATCCTAAAATAATAATTTGATCACAAGAATCAAAATTAAGCAAAAACAAAATAAGTTGGGATAGCGAGCTAAAGTTTGCTTTATGGGCTAATAGAATATCTATCAAAAGAAGCACATGAAAACCTCCTTATGGACTAGTATATGGTGAGAATTCTCTATTACCTCCTCATGTGGAGAGTCATGCTTTATATTTACTTCTTATGGATCATGATAATCCAAATAACTTGTAGATAAAAATTGATCAAATTGTGAAGATGTAAGAAGATAGAAAGGATGCATTAATGAAGATAGTTGAGCAGGCTCAAAAAATAATGTAGTTGTTCAATAAGAAAGCCAAGGATAAACCTTTTCAAGGAGGAGATATAGTGTTGTACTAGGATCCAAAAAATGAAAAGCATGGTGAGAAGGGGAAGTGGGAACCCAAATGTCTTGTCCCCTATAAAATATAAGAGCAATGAAATTTTTTTGTGACCAAGTTTAGGTATTTTTTTTTTGTTTTCCTAAGGTCTTTTTGTTAGTAAATGTTTGGCCTAGGGTTGATGTAGGAGACTATAATTTGGAGGGCATAAATTTTGATCCGACCATTGGATTGGCTTGCAATTTTATAGGTAGTTATATAATGAAGAGGAAAATTATGTGGCTAGTCCAAAAATAGGTCTAGATTACCCTTTTTAGATATGTTTGATATTTTTTCGAGCCTTAATTCCTTCATCTAGTGCCCTAAAATGGATTTTAGTGGTTTTTTAGAAAATTCCAAAAAAGAATTATTGTTAGACATGGTTAGGTGCTAATATTTTATATAAAGCTTAATATGGATGATAAGATGATGGATTTTAATTTTTAGGACCATCCAACATTTTTTGGTGACTTACTAAAAATAGGGTTGATTTTGTCTAAAAATAGCAATTTTCCAAAAATAGTAATTTCTTATCTTTAGGGATTTAATATGTAGGGTTTTGTTTTAGGGTTTCTTGCATTGTAAAAAGGGGGGGAAATCCTAAACCCTAAACTTGAAAAACCTAAAACCTAAACCTAAAAACCCTAAATCCTAAACCTGAAAACCCTAAACCCTAAACCCTAGAAAAATAAAATAATAAAAAAACTAAAAACCTAAAGGTAATGGAGATAGTGGTTATTATGGATTATTTTCCATTATGGACCATCATCGAGGCAGTTAAAATTTTCACAATTATGGACCAAGCGATCAAGCTATTTAAGAGAGTTGCTACAGCATAAAACATCAAGTTTTTGCACAGTAATTTTGTGAGAGGATACTAGAGTGCCTATCATTTTTTGTTGTATTTTTCTTTGTGTGTCTTGTCTAGTTACCCATTGTTTCTTCTCTATTATTATGCAAGTTTTTTCTAAGGAGGTGTCCAGTTTACTAAGATCATTTCCAGTGGCTAGGACCGAAAGCTAGGAGGTTTTGTTACATCATTTGAAAAAAGAGTTGCAATTCTCTATTACATCATTTGAATGGAGAATTCATTTGTATTTTCTTAGTGAGATCTGATTACATTGATCAAACTCCCATTGTAATAATTTATTGGATAATACAATCCTGCTTCCTCATTTTAGTAGTTCTATGTATAGTTTTGCTTGTTGTCCTATTTACATGTTACATCATTTGAATGTGTAAATGGCATCTTTTTCACTGGCATGCTTAATCACATTTGTTGCATTATTTGAATGAATGTGGTTGGCTCATTTTTATCTTATCACTCCTTCTATCTTCACCATATTTTAATTTTAGCTATAATTTCCCATTGGATAAGGCACCGATCTATTTTTTGAAGCACTAGCTATGAGTTAATTTGAAGCTTACTCAAATTTTATGTTGTAGTTTTAATTTATTTTTTGTAAATATGGATGAGCATGAGAATAAAAGAAATATTATAGGATCACATCTAGGGTTTCCTTACCCTACTCGGTCTATCTAGAGTCTTAGGATACTATTTTCTTGAGTCAAAGAGGTGGATCCACCAGAATCCATAGTGCTAATTGGATCAGGGAAGTATTGTAGTGTGACAAATCTATTAAGGATGCAGGAATTTCTCCCAATAGTTTTTGGTGCCATTTTCATGAAGACACAATACAATTTTGAGTTTGTTTTTCTCATAGTCTTTCCTAGAATGAAATTTATGATATTTGAGTGAATATAACATTGAGTAATCTTGACCCAAGTATTGTTGAAGATCTTGTTCCTTCTTTGCACATCCATGCTGGTGACTCCAAATGAACTCATAAATTTAAAAATAAAAAAAGGAGTTGGATTTGGCATCTACAAGAAGAAGTGGTAAAGAATTTATTTCTAGAGTACCAAGTACCTATAGTGAATCAACCTATAGTGAGTATGACAACTCCTAATGCAAATAAAAATGTCAATGTAAATCAAAATATCAATCAAAATGCCAATAATCATGTTAATCAGTGGAGGACCAATGGATATAGAGCCTTTGTTTTACCTAAAGATCTAAATCCTCTCCCTAGTAAAGCTCATAAGTACTTGCCTAAAATTCAAGAGAACAATATTTTCATCGATGGAGATCATGTTAAGGATTTTTTGTATGCCATGGATAGTCTTGAGGTGGATAATGAAGATGTTGTCCTTATATTTTTCTTTCAAAATTTAGAGAAGGATGCTTGAGAATGGTTCAATGGCCTTGGATCTGGTACTATCAATTATTTTCAAGAGCTAGAGCACACTTTCCTTAGGAAATATTTAGAGAGAAAGAATTAACAATCCTTGCTGATAGAATTGGCTACCATGAAAAATAAAGAAATTGAATTAGTGGAATATTTCAATAGAATATTCTTTAAGACTAGAAATAAGATTCTAGTAGCATTAATTCCAAATGATGATCAGTCCATTTGTTTCTACAAAAATGTTTTCCCTAGAGATTTTAGTTATGAGCTAAGATAGCAAGCAACAACTACCATTGATATATGTATTAAAAGAGCTATTGAAATAGAGAGACATATTATTTATAGTGGTAAGATAAAATAATACTCTTTAGAGCCCAATCAACTTTAAAGGAAGCCCAAAAATATTGAGTTTTGTATCCCTAATAAAATAAATTAGGATCCTATGAAAAAAATAACTAATCAGTTGAGTGATATATTTACTACTTTGAATAATAGGTTGGCTAGACTTGAAAAGGCAATTATAACAATGCAAAAAATTCATAGGGTAATAATAGATATCAGGAAGATAACAAGCCTCCTTTTATAAGGAATTTTAATAGAAACTAGAATAACAATGGAAATGAAGAGGGCAATAGGAATCAGAATGGGAATTGGAAAAATAAAGAAGTAGAGAGAGATCTAAATTTTATTCCAAATACCATACCATAAAATAAAATTGCATTAGATCATCCCTTTTATTGATATACCTATGATGCACCACATAACCGTATTGATTGTGGTATTTATCTAAGTATGCATTCCAATGTTGATTTAAATGTTGAATTTGAAGATGAAGATATTAGAATTAATGTATGTTGGACTTAGGAGGATGAAATCAGAGAACAAGAATTTGAAAGGGATATGGACATATGTGCCAATAATATTTATCAAAGAGCATTGGTCTTTGGAGAGGAATCAACCTCAAGTGAGCCTACTAATACTAGATTTGATAGAATGAAGTAAGGAAATCTTGTACCTACAATAGAAGAGGTTGAGTCTTTATAAAGAATACATATTATTGATCTCAAGAATAGAATAGTGGAGGACAAAGGTAATGACTCACATAATACCCCTTCAGAAAGATACCAAGCCTTTTAGGTAGAAACAAAGGAAGTTCAATCCCACTTTGCATCCAATTATGCAGAAAGAAGTGCAGAAGTTATTGGATACCAAGATAATCAAGAAGGTGAGATTTTCTACTTGGTTGGCAAACCTGGTTCCAGTTAGAAAAAAGAATGGTGAGATCAGAGGAAGGGAGAGATGAGATCAGGATTTGTGTAGATTTTAGGAATCTGAATAAGAGCTCTCTCAAAGACAACTATCCACTTCCAAATATGGAGCAATTGCTTCAAGCAGTGGTTGGGTCATCAAGAATGTCTTTATTGGATGGCTTTTCAGGTTACAATCAGATTGCAGTGAATCTAGAAGACAGACACAAAACAACTTTCACTACACCATGGGGAACATTTGAATATCTTAGGATGCCCTTTGGATTGATGAATGCAAGGGCAACATTTTAGAGAGCAATGGATGTTGCATTTAAGGGATTGATGTTCAAGATAGTGGTAGTATATCTTGATGACATTACAATTTTTTTCAAAAATCTTGAAGATCATTTTGCACATCTAACTCAAGTGTTTGATAGGTGCAAGGAGTTTGGCATATCTTTGAATCCTAGAAAATATGTGTTTGGGGCCACACAAGGTAAACTTCTTGGGCATATTGTTTCAAAATATGGGATTAGCATTGATCCACAAAGAGTAGAAGCCATTGCTAAAATTCCCCCTCCTAAGAATCTTAAGGGAGTTAGATCATTCTTTGGAAATATTAACTTTATTAGGAGGTTTGTCCCTGATTTTTCTTAGATTGCCAAGCCAATAAATGACATGATCAAGAAAAATGGAGAAATAATATGGACAGAGGAAAATACTATAGCTTTTTAGAAGATCAAAGATGCAATTACTCAAGCTCCAGTATTGAATTGCCCAGATTATTCTAGAGATTTCAAGATCTACTCATATGCCTCAGAACACACTATTGCTGTAGTTCTAGCTCAGCAAGATGAAGAGAAAAATGAAAGGCCTATAGCCTTTATGAGCACAAGATTGAAGGGTGCTCAATTGAAATTTTCTTTGCTGGAAAAATAAGCTTATGCATTAATTAGAGCTTTAGATCATTTCAAGTGCATTTTTGGATCCAACAAGGTAATAGCCTGTATCCCTTACATTGTTGTTAAAGATATTTTCACTCAGACTAAACCTTTAGGTAGTCTTACAAGGTGGATGGCTAAATTTTTGTAGTATGATGTGGAATTCAAAGTAGTACATATGGTCAGAGGATAGGGATTGGCAAAGTATCTAGCTAACAAAGAAGGGGAGGCTATGAATAACACTATTGTAGTAGATGAGCAGCAAGAAGCAAGAGCAATTGATAATTCTGATTGTAGGTGGTATGATGGCATTATATTTTACCTTCAAAACTTGTCATTTCCAAGAGACATACCCCAAAACAAAATAAGGTCTATCAAGAAATTGGCTCAAAGGTATTACATTCAAGAAGGAAGATTGTATTGGAGGTATCCAGATGGTGTGTTGCTTCTCTATTTGTATGAGAAAGAGATCACTCAAGTGTTGAAAGAATATCATTCTAGATTTTGTGGGGGTCACTTTGCTCCAAATGCTACTACTCACAAGATCATGAGAGTTGGTTATTATTGGCCCTCCTTATTTAAGGATGTTTACCAATTTTTTAGGAGTTGTCATAACTATCATATTTTTGTAGGAAAGAAGAATTTTCTAGCCATGCCCCTGAAGCCAGTGATTGTGGAAGCTCCTTTTACTCAATGGGGAATAGATCTCATAGGTGAGATTAACCCCAATTCTTCTAGAGGTCATAGGTGGATCATTACAACAATAGACTATTTTACCAAGTGGGTAGAAGTAACACCTCTCAAGAAATCCACTACAGAAGTGGTCATCAAGTTTTTAGAAGAGCACATATTGACAAGATTTGGGGTTCCAAGGAAGATAGTCATAGACAATGGTAACTACTTCACTTCTTTTGAGATGATTCAATTTTGTGCTAGGTACAACATAGAGCTTTCTCATTCTACAAATTACTATCCTCAAGGGAATGGTTTAGCAGAATCCTCAAATAAGAATTTGATCACAAGAATCAGAAGAGCATTAGGTAGAAAAAAGAAGTTGGGACAGTGAGCTAAAGTTTGCTTTATGGGCTGATAGAATATCTATCAAAATAAGCACAAGAAAATCTCCTTATGAACTAGTATATGGTGAGAATGCTCTATTACCTCCTCAAGTGGAGAGTCATGCTTTATATTTGCTTCTTCTAGATCATGATAATCCAAATGTCTTGTAGAGAAGACTTGATCAAATTGTGAAGTTGCAGGAAGATAGAAAGGATGCATTAATGAAGATAGCTGAGCAAGCTCACAAAATAATGCAATTGTTCAATAAGAAAGCCAAGGGTAAACCTTTTTAGGGAGGAGATATAGTGTTGTACTGGGACCCCAAAAATGAAAAGCATGGTGAGAAGGGGAAGTGGGAACCCAAATGGCTTGGCCCCTATCAAATCCTTTAGAATGTAGGCCAACATACTTACAAATTGCAAACTCTGGATGGTACAAAATTTTCAATTCCTATCAATGGCCAACATTTGAAATTGTATCATTCTGCATAGAGGGCTTGAGAAGCCTAAAAAAAAAATGTGTGTTTCAATCTTGTTATTTCTAGGTGATTAAGGTGTCATTTTTAGGTGATTAAGGTGTTCTTTCTAGGTGATTAAGGTGTCCTTTTTAGGTGATTAAGGTGTTCATTTTAGGTGATTAGTTTAGTTTTTGAGTCCTTGTGGTCTACTGGAGATTCTAGAGTTCTCAGGTGATTCATTGTTAAAGAGTCTTTTCATCACCTATCCTAGTTAGAGCCTATGTTGGATCCTCAAAATCCAACTTGAGTTTACCCCAAATTTTTGAATTTTTGGTGTCCTATGGTCTTTTCAAATTTGCAATACCCACTTGAGTCCTTTCCAATTATTGCAAATTTTTGGTCCTTTTGAAGTCCTATTTCACCCTCCAAGAGCAATGAAAGTTTTTATGTCACCAAGTTCAGGCCTTTGTTTTGGTTTTCCTAAGGTCTTTTTGTCAGTAAATGTTTGGCCTAACTAAGGTTGATGTAGGAGCCTATCTTTCGAAGGGCATAACTTTTGATCCGACCATTGGATCAACTTGAAATTTTATAGGGAGCTAGATAATGAGGAGGAAAATGATATGGCTAGGCCACAAAGGGGCCTAGATTACCATTTTTAGGCCTTTTTGAGATTTTTTTGAGCCTTAATTCCTTCATCTAGTGCCCCAAAAATGGATTTTAGTGGTTTTTTAGAAAATTCCAAAAAATAATTACTTCTAGACATGGGTAGGTGTTGATATTTTATAGAAGGCTTAATATGGGTGATATGGTGATGGGTTTTAATTTTTAGGGCCATCCAAGATTTTTTGGTGACTTACTAAAAATAGGGTTGTTTTTGGCTGAAAATGGTAAATTTTCCAAAAATAGTAATTTCTTATCTTTAGGGCTTTAAGATGTAGGGTTTTGTTTTAGGGTTTATCGCATTGTAAAAAGGGGGAGAAAACCTAAAAAACCTAAACCTAAACCTAAAAACCCTAAACCTAAACTAAAACCCTAAACCCTAAACTCAAAACCCTAAACCCTAAACTCAAAACCCTAAACATAAAAATAAAAACCTAAAGGTGATGGAGATAGTGGCTATTATGGATCATTTCCAATTATGGGCCATCATCGAGGTAGTTACAATTTTTGCAATTATGGACCAAGTGATCAAGCTATTTAAGAGAGTTGTTACAATAGGAAACATCATCAAGTTTTTGCATAGTAATTTTGCAAGAGGTATACCAGAGTGCCCATCCTTATCGGTTGTATTTTCCTTTGTGTGTCTTGTCTAGTTACCCCTTTTTCTTCCCCATTATTATGCAGGTTTTTTCTGAGGAGGTATCTAATTTACTGAGATCAGTTCTAGTGGCTAGGACCGAAGCTAAGAGGCTCTTTGTTACATCATTTGAACAAAGAGTTGTAGTTCTCTATTGCATCATTTGAATGGAGAACTCATTTGTATTTTCTTAGTGAGATCTGATTACACTGATCAGACTCCCATTGTAATGATTTATTGGATAATACAATCCTGCTTCCTCCTTTCAGTAGTTCTATGTGCAATTTTTCTTGTTGTCCTATTTACATGTTACATCATTTGAATGTGTAAATGGTATCTTCTTTCACTGGCATGCTTAATCACCTTTGTTGCATTATTTGAATGAATGTGGTTGGCTCAATTTTATCTTCTCCCTCCTTCTCTCTTCACCATATTTTAAGTTTGGCTACAATTACCCAATGGATAAGGCATCGGTCTACTTTTTGAAGCACTAGCTAGGAGTTACTTTGAAGCTTGGTCAAATTTTATGTTGTAGTTTTATTTTATTTTTTGCAAATCTGGATGAGCATGAGCATATAAGAAATATTGTAGGCTCACCTCTAAGGTTTCCTTACCTTACTCGATCTATCTAGAGTCTTAGGATAATATTTTCCTGAGTTAAAGAGGTGGATCCACCAGAATCCATAGTGCTGATTGGATCAAGGAAGTCTTGTAACATGACAAATCTATTAAGGGTGCAAGAATTTCCCCCAATAATTTTTGGTATCATTGTTGAGGAAGACTCAATACAATTTTGAGTTTGTTTTTCTCATAGTCTTTCCTGGAATGAAATTTGTGAGATTTGAGTGAATATCAGGTTGAGCAATCTTGGCCCAAGTATTGTTGAAGATCTTGTTCCTTCTTTGCACATCCATGTTGGTGACTCCGAATGAACTCAAAAATTTAAAAATAAAAAAGGAGGAGCTAGATCTAGCATCTACAAGAAGAAGTGGTAAAGAAGTGCTTGTTGGAGTGCCAAATCCTGAGGTATTCTTCAAGTCTCATAGAAAATCTTCAATTCCAATTCATACTATTTCTATTTCTAGCCTAAATCTTGGTTTCAACCAGTCTTCTCCTACTATAAACCAAGTACCTATAGTGAATCAACCTGTAGTGAGTATGGTAGCTCCTAATGCAAATCAAAATGTCAATGTAAATCAAAATATCAATCAAAATACCAATGCTAATGTTAATCAGTGGAGGACCAATAGATATAGAGCCTTTGTTTTACCTACAAATCTAAATCCTCTCCCTAGTAAAGCTCATAAGTACTTGCCTAAATTTCAAGGGAACAATGTTGTCACCGGTGAAGATCATATTAGGGATTTTTTATATGCCATGGATAGTCTTGAGGTGGATGATGAAGATGTTGTCCTTAGATTATTCTTTCAAAATTTAGAGAAGGATGCTCGAGAATGGTTCAACAGCCTTGGAGCTGGTACTATCAATAATTTTCAAGAGCTAGAGCACACTTTCCTTAGGAAATATGGAGAGAGGAAGAATGAACAATCCTTGCTGATAGAATTGGCTACCATGAAAAAGAAAGAAAATGAATCAGTGGAAGATTTCAATAGAATATTCTTTAAGACTAGAAATAATATTCTAGTAGCATTAAGGCCAAATGATGATCAGTCCATTTGTTTCTACAAAAATGCTTTCCCTGGAGATTTTAGTTATGAGTTGAGACAACAAGCAACAACTACCATTGATATATGTATGGAAAGGGCTATTGAAATAGAGAGACATATGATTGATAGTGGTAAGATGAAAGCATACTCTTTAGAGCCCAATCAACCTGAAAGGAAGCCCAAGAAGGTTGAGTTCTCTATCCCTAAGAAAATAGATCAGGATCCTATGAACAAAATAGCTAATCAGTTGAGTGAGATGTTTACTACTTTGAATAATAGGTTGGCTAGACTTGAAAAAGGTAAGGACAATAGTGCAAAAACTTCATAAGGTAATAATAGATAACAGGAAGATAACAGGCCTCCTTTTAGAAGGAATTTTAATAGAAACTAGAATAACAATGGAAATGAAGAGGGAAACAGGAATCAGAATGGGAATTGGAAAAAGAAAGAAGTAGAGAGAGATCTAGATTCTATTCCAAATCCCATGCCATCAAATAATATAGCATCATATCATCCCTTTTATTGCTCTACCTATGATGCACCACATAACCCTATTGATTGTGGTATTTATCTAAGTATGCATTCTAATGTTGATTTAAATGTTGAATCTAAAGATGAAGATATTAGAATTAATGTATGTTGGACTCAAGAGGATGAAACCAGAGAACAAGAATTTGAAAGGGACATGGACATATGTGCCAATAATCTTGAGCAAAGAGCATTGGTCTTTGGAGAGGCATCAACCTCAAGTGAGCCTACTAATACTAGATTTGATAGAATGAAGCAAGGAAAGCTTGTACCTACAATAGAAGAGGTTGAGTATTTAGAAAGAATACATGCTATCAATATCAAGAATAGAATAGTGGAGGAAAAAGTTGATGAAGGGCCTACACAAAAGGAGAAAGCTACAAGAGTGATTTCATAGAAAAAAGGTAAATCATATGAAGTTGCAAATGATTCCTGAAGAGCTTGATGTAGAGGAGATTATCCAAAAGTAACAAAATGACTTGGCTAATCAGAAAACTAGAAAAGGAATTGATGATAAGAAATATCAGTTTGATCTAGGTTTAGAGGTTTCCAAATAGAAGGTCAACATCACTTTTGGAGAATTAATGACTATTCCAAAGTATCAATATCAGGTATGTAGAGCCTTCAAATTAACTGATCAATCAAGAGGACAACCTCAAAATCCCATAGGCCTTGTGAATAATGCAGTCAGAGCCCCATATTTAGTTAAGCCATTTTACATCTCACTAAGGTATACATCAGGCTATGGGGACCAATATGTTATTCATAACTGCATGCTTGATAGTGGTGCTTCCATGAATGTAATGTCAAAACAAGTAGTTGATCAGTTAGGCTTGATTTGTCAGAAAGAGCACCCTCCTATTTCTATCATGGATAACAGGAGAGTACCTTGTGTAGGCATTATCACTGGACTTCTTGTCCATCTTGAAAAATATCCTAAGAAAGGAGTGGTGATGGATGTTGCAGTTGTAGATGTGGACCCTTTATTTTCCATATTACTCTCTAGGCATTGGGTAGAGCAACTAGGTGGTACTATTCAGTTGGATTGGTCATATGCCACTATTCCAATGCAGGGTAAGGAAAAAGTGATATTGAAAAGAGAACCCTTCAATAGGTATTCAGTTGAATTTAGATATCCTAATGATAATATGGTTAATGTCATGAATTCTATTGAGGAAAAAGACATGGGGGTTTACTCTATCTGGCATTCTCCTTTCTTGTTGGAAGTACCTGATGCTCAGAATATGGATCCAAAATTGAAGGCTGAAGAAGATGTAGAAACTGATAGAATTTTGACTTTATGAGTTATGGATCTAGAGTACTATTGATAGACATCAATGGAAGCTATCTTGGCATACCATACAAGTTAGAATTTTCTTGTACAAATAATGTTGTAGAGTATGAAGCTTTATTGCTAGGGCTAAGGAAAGCCAAGGAACTAGGTATTAATTACCTCAAAGTTAGTGGGGATGTTGAGCTAATAATTCAATAGATCAAAGGGAGATATCAAACAAAGCACCCTAGATTAAAGCAATATAAGCAGGCAATGTTGGATGAAATAGATATATTTTTGGCTTTTGATCTACAATTTATTCCTAGAGCACAGAATCACAATGCTAATATATTGGCCATTAATGCTTCTAGAGAAGAAAACCTTGAGATAGACACTTGGTTTATGGAAAGGTTCCCAACCATATCTATTTATAAGCCATATATCCTAGATAATGTGGTATATTTACAAGTTTTTCATGATGATATACACATTAATGATTTTATGACTATGCAAAATGAGTTTTTTGATGTTATTTGTGATGAAAGTGATGAAGAAAAATTGAAGGATGTTATTGGAGAGCCTACATAAGTCATACAACTAAAGACCAATAGGATCCCTAGGGGGTTGGTATCTTTAGAGAGCTTGTTTGATGACTTTGATAGAGCATATAAAACTTTGGTTCAAGAATCTGAGGTAGATGAAGTTAATATCAGAATAGAGGAAGAGCCCAAGATTGTTAGGATCAATAAAGCTCTATTAGGAAAAGAGAAGCAACAATATATCAAATTTTTGAAAAAGAACATGGATATTTTTGCTTGGAGTTATGAAGATCTGAAGACCTTCAATACAAAGGTAATGACTCACATAATACCCCTTCAGAAATATACCAAGCCTTTTAGGTAGAAACAAAGGAAGTTCAATCCCACTTTGCATCCAATTATGTAGAAAGAAGTGTAGAAGTTACTGGATACCAAGATAATCAGGAAGGTGAGATTTTCTACTTGGTTGGAAAACCTGGTTCTAGTTAGAAAAAAGAATGGTGAGATCAGGCTTTGTGTAGATTTTAGGAATCTGAATAAGAGCTCTCTCAAAGACAACTATCCACTTCCAAATATGGAGCAATTGCTTCAAGCAGTGGTTGGGTCATCAAGAATATCTTTATTGGATGGCTTTTTAGGTTACAATCAGATTGTAGTGAATCCAGAAGATAGACACAAAACAACTTTCACTACACCATGGGGAACATTTGAATATCTTAGGATACCCTTTGGATTGATGAATGTAGGGGCAACATTTTAGAGAGCAATGGATGTTGCATTTAAGGGATTGATGTTCAAGATAGTGGTAGTATATCTTGATGACATTACAATTTTTTCAAAAAATCTTGAAGATCATTTTGCACATCTAACTCAAGTGTTTGATAGGTGCAAGGAGTTTGGCATATCTTTGAATCCTAGAAAATGTGTGTTTGGGGCCACACAAGGTAAACTGCTTGGGCATATTGTTTCAAAATATGGGATTAGCATTGATCCACAAAGAGTAGAAGCCATTGCTAAAATTCCCCCTCCTAAGAATCTTAAGGGAGTTAGATCATTCTTTGGAAATATTAACTTTATTAGGAGGTTTATCCCTGATTTTTCTCAGATTGCCAAACCAATAAATGACATGATCAAGAAAAATGGAGAAATAATATGGATAGAGGAAAATACTACAGCTTTTCAGAAGATCAAAGATGCAATTACTCAGGCTCCAGTATTGAATTGCCCAGATTATTCTAGAGATTTCAAGATCTACTCATATGCCTCAGAACACACTATTGTTGTAGTTCTAGCTCAACAAGATGAAGAGAAAAATGAAAGGCCTATAGCCTTTATGAGCACAGGATTGAAGGGTGCTCAATTGAAATTTTCTTTGCTAGAAAAACAAGCTTATGCATTAATCAGAGCTTTAGATCATTTCAAGTGCATTTTTGGATCCAACAAGGTAATAGCCTATATCCCTTACATTGCTGTTAAAGATATTTTCACTCAGACTGAACCTTTAGGTAGTCCTACAAGGTGGATGGCTAAATTGCTATAGTATGATGTGGAATTCAAAGTAGTACAGATTGTTAGAGGATAGGGATTGGCAAAGTATCTAGCTAACAAAGAAGGGGAGGCTATGAATAACACTATTGTAGTAGATGAACAACAAGAAGCAAGAGCAGTTGATAATTTTGATTGTAGGTGGTATGATGGCATTATATTTTACCTTCAGAACTTGTCATTTCTAGGAGACATACCCCAAAAAAAGAAGGTCTATCAAGCAATTGGCTCAAAGGTATTACATTCAAGAAGGAAGACTGTATTGGAGGCATCCAGATGGTGTGTTGCTTCTCTATTTGTATGAGAAAGAGATCACTCAAGTGTTGAAAGAATATCATTCTAGATTTTGTGGGGGTCACTTTGCTCCAAATGCTACTGCTCACAAGATCATGAGAGCTGGTTATTATTGGCCCTCCCTATTTAAGGATGTTTACCAATTTGTTAGGAGTTGTCATAACTATCAGATTTTTGTAGGAAAGAAGAATTTTCTAGCCATGCCCCTAAAGCTAGTGATTGTGGAAGCTCCTTTTACTCAATGGGGAATAGATCTCATAGGTGAGATTAACCCCAATTCTTCTAGAGGTCATAGGTGGATCATTACAACAACAAACTATTTTACCAAGTGGGTAGAAGCAACACCTCTCAAGAAATCCACTACAGAAGTGGTCATCAAGTTTTTAGAAGAGCACATATTGACAAGATTTGGGGTTCCAAGGAAGATAGTCATAGACAATGGTAACTACTTCACTTCTTTTGAGATGATTCAATTTTGTGCTAGGTACAACATAGAGCTTTCTCATTCTACAAATTACTATCCTCAAGGGAATGGTTTAGAAGAATCCTCAAATAAGAATTTGATCACAAGAATCAGAAGAGCATTAGGTAGAAACAAAAGAAGTTGGGACAGTGAGCTAAAGTTTGCTTTATGGGCTGATAGAATATCTATCAAAAGAAGCACAGGAAAATCTCCTTATGAACTAGTATATGGTGAGAATGCTCTATTACCTCCTCAAGTGGAGAGTCATGCTTTATCTTTGCTTCTTCTAGATCATGATAATCCAAATGTCTTGCAGAGAAGACTTGATCAAATTGTGAAGTTGCAAGAAGATAGAAAGGATGCATTAATGAAGATAGTTGAGTAGGCTCACAAAATAATGTAGTTGTTCAATAAGAAAGCCAAGGGTAAACCTTTTCAGGGAGGAGATATAGTGTTGTACTGGGACCCCAAAAATGAAAAGCATGGTGAGAAGGGGAAGTGGGAACCCAAATGGCTTGGCCCCTATCAAATCCTTCAGAATGTAGGCCAACATACTTACAAATTGCAAACTCTAGATGGTACAAAATTTTCAATTCCTATCAATGGCCAGCATTTGAAATTGTATCATTCTGCACAGAGGGCTTGAGAAGCCTAAAAAAAATGTGTGTTTCAGTCTTGTTCTTTCTAGGTGATTAAGGTGTCCTTTTTAGGTGATTAAGGTGTTCTTTCTAGGTGATTAAGGTGTCCTTTTTAGGTGATTAAGGTGTTCAGGTTAGGTGATTAGTTTAGTTTTTGAGTCCTTGTGGTCTGTTGGAGATTTTGGAGTTCTCAGGTGATTCATTGTTAAAGAGTATTTTCATCACCTATCCTAGTCGGAGCCTGTGTTGGATCCTCAAAATCCAACTTGAGTTTACCCCAAATTTTTGAATTTTTGGTGTCCTATGGTCTTTTCAAATTTGCAATACCCACTTGAGTCCTTTCCAATTATTGCAAATTTTTGGTCCTTTTGAAGTCCTGTTTCACCCTCCAAGAGCAATGAAAGTTTTTATGTCACCAAGGTCAGGCCTTTGTTTTGGTTTTCCTAAGGTCTTTTTATCAGTAAATGTTTGGCCTAACTAAGGTTGATGCAGGAGCCTATCTTTCAGAGGGCATAACTTTTGATCCGACCATTGGATCGGCTTGAAATTTTATAGGGAGATGGATAATGAGGAGGAAAATGATATGGCTAGGCCACAAAGGGGCCTAGATTGCCATTTTTAGGCCTTTTTGATATTTTTTTGAGCCTTAATTCCTTCATCTAGTGCCCCAAAAATGGATTTTAGTGGTTTTTTAGAAAAGTCCAAAAAATAATTACTTCTAGACATGGGTAGGTGTTGATATTTTATAGAAGGCTTAATATGGGTGATACAATGATGGGTTTTAATTTTTAGGGCCATCCGAGATTTTTTGGTGACTTACTAAAAATAGGGTTATTTTTGGCTAAAAATGGTAAATTTTCCAAAAATAGTAATTTCTTATCTTTAGGGCTTTAAGATGTAGGGTTTTGTTTTAGGGTTTCTCGCATTGTAAAAAGGGGGGAAAAACAACCTAAACAAAACCCTAAACCTTAAGCCTAAAAACCCTAAACCCTAAAATTAAAACCCTAAACCCTAAACTCAAAACCCTAAACCCTAAACCCTAAACCCTAAAAAATTAAATAAAATTAAAAAATAAAAACCTAAAGGTGATGGAGATAGTGGCTATTATGGATCATTTCCAATTATGGGCCATCATCGAGGTAGTTATAGTTTTTGCAATTATGGACCAAGTGATCAAGCTATTTAAGAGAGTTGCTACAATAGGAAACATCATCAAGTTTTTGCACAATAATTTTGCAAGAGGTATACCAGAGTGCCCATCCTTGTCGGTTGTATTTTCCTTTGTGTGTCTTGTCTAGTTACCCTTTTTTCTTCCCCATTATTGTGCAGGTTTTTGCTGAGGAGGTGTCCAATTTACTGAGATCAGTTCCAGTGGTTGGGACTGGAAGCCAGGAGGCTCTTTGTTACATCATTTGAACAAAGAGTTGTAGTTCTCTATTGCATCATTTGAATGGAGAACTCATTTGTATTTTCTTAGTGAGATCTGATTACACTGATCAGACTCCCATTGTAATGATTTATTGGATAATACAATCCTGCTTCCTCCTTTCAGTAGTTCTATGTGCAATTTTGCTTGTTGTCCTATTTACATGTTACATCATTTGAATGTGTAAATGGCATCTTATTTCACTGGCATGCTTAATCACCTTTGTTGCATTATTTGAATGAATGTGGTTGGCTTAGTTTTATCTTCTCCCTCCTTCTCTCTTCACCATATTTTAAGTTTGGCTACAATTTCCCAATGGATAAGGCATCGGTCTACTTTTTGAAGCACTAGCTGGGAGTTACTTCAAAGCTTGGTCAACTTTTATGTTGTAGTTTTATTTTATTTTTTGTAAATTTGGATGAGCATGAGCATATAAGAAATATTGTAGGCTCACCTCTGGGGTTTCCTTACCCTACTCGATCTGTCTAGAGTCTTAGGATAATATTTTCTCGAGTTAAAGAGGTGGATCCACCAGAATCCATAGTGTTGATTGGATCAGGGAAGTCTTGCAACGTGACAAATCTATTAAGGGTGCAAGAATTTCCCCCAATAGGATCCCCATTTTGGTGCCCACACTATCAATCCTCAAAGGTTTCCTCCAATGATATAAAGGTCAAGGCCTATTATAGAATCAAGTTATATATCAAATGCTTTATTGGATTCAAATATAAACTTGATGTTCAATTGATATTGCATGAGACACTAGGAATGGTTGAGTGATTGAAAATATGGATGGTGCTATGGTATTTTATTTCAATTTTTTTATTTACATATATTACATCAGTTTTTCTAAAGTGGCCAAGGTGGCAGTGGTGGTTTTGTAGGTGGATAAAGTTGCTCTCATGGAAGAAGCAACCGTAATACAGGTTGATAAATGGGAAATATATGGAGGTAATACTCATATTCCATAATGAATGGTATGACTGGGGCTTATTCTTATTCAGATATATTTGAGGCAATTGATATTACTTTGTGTTCCTCATACAAATCATCCTTAGAATTACTATCATTGTTAACCTCCTCTTCCTCATTATCCTCTAAAGTGAGTCATTTAAAAGATTGTTTGAAGGAGGAGGAGGGAGTTTGTGGCCTATAGCCTAGGCCAAAATGGTCATACGCCTTTTGAAATGAAGGTTTAATGATACCATGCCCTATTCATGTCATTCAAGCCCATATCCTTACCAATTAACTAGATGAAGTACCATAATGGAAAATCTATTATAAAACTATATTCTCATTAATAGAAATCATTCACAAATATATATAAATTATAATATAATATAATATTATAATACAATCAACCTTGGGTTTTGTGTGGCCCATGCCAACCTTTATATAATATAATAATATCCCCAAATATCTATTCCTAGGTACCCTAACATGCCACCCTCCTTACAAATGTTTCATCCTTGAAACATGTGAAGAAACAAGATAATATGTTTTGGTAAGAAATGTTAGAAACTGGTACCAATATCGATCATCTATCCATACAAGTGAAATACATTGATGCCGATATGCCTTTTTGTTACTTGAGTATCCAAATCTACTTTTTTGGCTTCATGCTTCTTCTGTTGTATTTTTATAACTTGAATGTTAGGGTACCTAGGATTAGATATTTGGGGATATATTATTTGTTGGCAATTTTGGGTACTTTGGGTACATTGCCTTTGCTCAAGTGTATAAGTTGTCATTGATGTCAAAAGGCATTTTTGTGTTGATATCAAAAAGAGTGTGATGTCAAAAATATCTTGAGAAACTTCATAATGTTAAAGGGTTTTTATTAAAACCATGGTGACAAGGTTAAAGGTTTTTATTAAAACCATTTGGACTCATTAAGGGTTTTTATTAAAACCAAGCTTAACTTAATGCAAAGGTTTTTACTTCTTGAAAAACCTTGAAGGTCCATGTTTATTATTAATAATTAAATTAACTCAAAACTTTGACAAGGGTCTAAGTTTAATTTATTATTAATAAAATAATAATAATTATATTTTTAATTATTATTAAAGGGTCTTTCAACCCTTAAGCGACGGAGAAAAAATGATTCTTTTGCTGATGTGTTGCCATC
>JAQPPZ010006722.1:0-11444 GCA_028583015.1 Wollemia nobilis
TTATGGTTACCCTTGGAGATTTTGGTTTGACCAAAGGGTTTATGGATACCTTTAGGGCATTTTTTGGGGTTGACTAAGCGATTTTGGAAATCCTATGTATTGAAAAATGCATAAAAAGAAAGGACAGATGAATCGACACAAGATAAAAGCAATATGGAATATGGCCTTCTTTATTGATATGCTTTTAAATTCATGTTACAATACATCTCCTTCCCTTTTAGGGGATAGGAGCGTCAAATATGTTTCTTGTCACATCCATGGATAGCAATCTTTCTTTTGCGTGCCCACATGTAATATGGGCGGAGCAATACGTCACCGCCGCATGTGTATATGATTTTTGACTCCTTCTTGCTCTTCTGATTTCGAAGACCTGCATTCAAGGAAACAGAAAATATCAGTAGCACCTGCAGATAGAATAGAACATATAATTCCCAAGGCCTACTGTCATTGCATGCATGAAAATATTAAATCGATAACAAAATAACATTAGATTGACCTAAAAATTTGATAGAAGTATGAATATGTTACTATGAAGCCACTGCAAAAGGAACAGTTAGGAAATTCCTCACAGATTTGTATTCGCTCCGGGGCGGGACGAATTAACCTGCAATAAATTGTCAGAAAGCACCCTCTTCAATGTCCTATCTTGGAATGACTTGCAAAGTTGAGGTTAGCTAATTGGGGGTATTTTGGGATGACCCAGATGGTCAGATTTCTCCAATTTGGCCTCGATCACCCAAATTTTTATGGTGCCATATGCAGGTTAGTGAAGGCGAGAAATGATAAAAACCTGGTCAAAATTGCTCGAAATGAAATGAAATTTAAACTACAACCTATTTAAATAACCTAAAATAACATGCAAAAAGAAAATAAAGAAAATCTACCAAATATTTCTATTCGCTCCGGGGTAGGGTGTTTAGAACTGTGACAGCTTAGGGAGTGCCCGTGGGCAGGCCGCCCACTGTTTGAGACTCTGTTTCGGCACCAATCCACTTGGGATGGGTCCAAAACTTCTTATGGGGTATTTTCAAAAAAATTTGTGGAATATTGTCACTAAAAATTGGGTTTTGGGTCCGGATTCGTGCTTCTAATAATCACCCAATAACCTCCCCTTTGAATGAGAGATTAAGGATGTGAAATGCACAAATCGTAAGTAGGTATGTAAATTGGCAGCACTTCGTTGTTCAAATGCTCCTTCTCTCTATTTTGGGTGAGAAGACTCACCAATTTATAGACCTAGGGACTCTCTGTTTGAATGTGCATGTGAGGGCGCCACTGGAGTTGCATGTCCTATTTTGGGGAAAAGATTATTCCCTGATTTAGAGTTTCCTTGCATGAGGCCTCAAAAAATCAAAGACATGCATGACTGAAGTATTTCTCCTTGATTTGAATCCATTCCTCACAATTGCATTGATTGAAGTTATAATTAACTTGCAGACCTCTCGAGGTTTGACTTTTTTTGCTAGTCAAACCTTCTATTCGCCTCACCCTAGGGCGAATGCTTATATTCGTGCTTGGGTGGGATGAATGCTAGTTTGTATTCATCCCAGGGTGGGATGAGTACGGAGCAAGGTGCCAAAAAGGTGCCAAATTGACATTTGACCTTCCAAACTGATTTTGGGAGTGGTTAGGACCACTGTTTAACCTCTGGGGGCTGCCCTGGGGGCTGTGTGTGTCAATGTGATTGGTGCTTGTTGTCACATAATCGGATTGGTGTTGTTTTGGTGTCTATCCTTTTTGGGATGCACTATGCAAGGCGCAGCGTCGAGCAAAAATAGATAACCAAAGCACTAATTATTAGATTTTCTTAGTAACATAACCAAATCTTGATGCCCTAAGTATGAAAAGGGCACGCATTCTTGAATCCTTGCTTCTAATGAGCTAAGGAACTCAATTCAAGTGTTAACATTTTTCGGTGAGGTGTTACTTGATCTTGGACATTGTTCAGTCATGAATAGGCAAAGGGCACAACATTTTATCTATGGGAACCTTGAGTTCATGATTCACGAATGCCAAGTGTTTGATCAGCTTGTGATTATTGCTTGTTTGCTGTCCCAAGCAGGGGCATGATTGTCTTTGTCAATGATCCTTTGAATGCATACCATTTCCTTGATTGGGTATGTTTTTGTTGATTGGTGACTAAGTGTGACTACCCCCTCAAGCGACGAATCAATGAGGGAATGACCAGCATGAGAAAAGCGATGAGTCCATTGACCCAAGATGACTTAAGTAAGGTTGCCTTCAGTTGTGTACCGTTGAATGCGTAAGAAATTTCTAAACATTCTGACCTATTTTTGGTGGGTTTTAACCCTTTTTATGATGCATTTTGGAGCTAAAATTGGCAAAAATTCATCCTCTTGTGGAGAGGTCCGGATATGGTAGCCTTCTTAGGGAAGAGGATAGTGTCAATTTGTAACCCCAACGTCTATTTTGGATGCCAAGAATGTCAAGTGCAAATGCACCTTCGTTCGACAATGTTATTGCTATTTTTGGTTGGGTTTTAACCCGTTTTGCGATGCCATTTGGGGATGAAATTCTCTGCAATCCATCCTCCCGTGGAGCGGTCCGACTATGGTAGCCTTCTTAGGGAGTGGGATAGTGAGGATTTGTGACCCCGACATTGGTTTTTCATGCCCAGAATGTCAGGTGCAAAAGCACTCTCATTGGACAGTTTTATTGCTTGTTTTTGGTGCATTTTGTGCAATTTTGTGATGTTTTTGAAATTTTTGCTCTGTATTCATCCCTGGGTGGGATGAATTCCAGTTTAGTATTTGTCCCAAGGAGGGATGAGTGCTAACTAGAGTTATCATCCCTAGAAGGAATGATTACAGGCTCAAAAAGCTTATTTAAGGGCCAAAATTGGGTTTTAGGCTCATTTGCATTTGTTTTTCCTGGCGATTTGGAGCTCTGAGGAGGAGGAGGTCAATTCTATGAAGCGAAGCACTGTCGAACTTTTCCACCATGAGTTCATGGACCGTATCATCAAGTGGTGGAGCTGAAGAAAGACTAGTGAGTGTTCTTCCTTGTCATTATTTGTTTGCATTACAGTTTTTAAAACCGCAAGTTATTTGTTTTTTGGTTTTTGGTTTTGTTTTGTTTTGTTTGAGTTAAAAAAAGATCAAAAGTGTAGTTGAAAACTTAGCTAAAAAACTTAGTTTAGAATGTAACTTAAAAACTTTGCTTAACCCTAAGTGAACAAATATCAAAACTTAGGTTAGAAACATAGGATAAAACTGAATGTAAAAACGTAGCTTAAACCTAGTTATTGTTGTGGGTGTGTTTTCATGGTTGTACTTGATCAATGGACCTGTAGAGTTAAAAACCCTAGGACTGACAAACGAGTTTTTTGGATTTTTTAATTTATTTGTAATTTAGCAATTTTTAGAGTTTAAAAACCCTAGAATTGAAAATTGTTTTTGAAGTTTTTAATTAGTGTGTAATTTAGCAGTTTTTAGAGTTAAAAAACCCTAGAACTGAAAATTGTTTTTGAATTTTTTAATTTGTTTGTAATTTATCAGTTTTTAGAGTTAAAAAACCCTAGAACTGAAAATTGTTTTTGAATTTTTTAATTTGTTTGTAATTTATTAGTTTTTAGAGTTAAAAAAACCCTAGAACCTGAAAATTGTTTTTCAAGTTTTTTTTTTTTTTGGTAAGTAGTGTTTGTATTTACAACGGGTTTTAACAAGGATCCCAAAACCTGATTACATAAGCAATGGGCCTAGGGCATCAATCCCTTGAAACTGAACACCAAAACATAAATCCTGCCCAGCGGTAATAGTAAGCATGAAACAATCCCTCTCAACGGGAAACAAACAAAAAAGAAAGAAAGTAGTTTTGGAGATCCCACCCAGCGGGGAGTAACCAAAAACCACCATCGAGAAGATCCCGCCCAGCAGGAAGCAAAGAAAAATTGTTACAATAAAATCCCGCTTTACGGGAAGCAGTCAAAACCACCACAAACAGTCCCGCCTAGCGGGAAGCAACAGGGAAATCCCGCCATCCGAGAAACCAGCAGAAAAGAAGGATCCCGCCTCGCGAGAAAACATGATGGCAAGAAAAAGAGCCATCCTACAGGAAGCCGACATCACATAGAGGATCTAGCCCATCAAGAAGTGACTAGAGAGTTGCACCACAAGGAACCCGCCATGGGAAAATAATAGAGGATCCTAGCAGCAGGGACCAAGAATCCCGTCCAAGCACAGAGCCCATCGAGGATTCACAAGAAAAAGGGGGAAGCTGTCCAAACCCTAAACCGTCACCTCCATCGCACCGAGAAACACAGGGGACCAGATCCACGTGAATAACCTACAAAAAACCCTAGGGGGAAGCCTGAGGGAAAAAGGGAAGGGATCCCCAACCAAACAGGGATCCCTGGGAAGCACTAGTCCGAAAAAACAACCAAGGAAACCCTATCCGGCCGGGAGGGGCGCAGATAATGGAGAAGGATCTCCCCCCAGGAGATCATCTACAAACAACCACTCCTCGGGAGGGATGACCTGGGTTGAGCCAGGGACTGGGCAGGAACCAGGAGCCATGGGAGGGGGAGCAGGGGAGGGACCAGAGCCCTATTTTTGAAGTTTTTAATTTGTTTGTAATTTATCATTTTTTACAGTTAAAAAAAAAAAACCCTGGGACTGAAAAATTGTTTTTGAATTTTTGAATTTGTTTGTAATTTATCAGTTTTTAGAGTTAAAAAATCCCTAGGACTGACAAATTATTTTTTTGGAATGTTTTTGTTTTTGTTTTTACTAATTTATCAGTTAGAGTTAAAAACCCTACATTGACAAATTATTTGTTTGAATGTTTTTGTTTTTGTTTACTTGCTGTATATCCATGTTTTTGCTGTAAATTTTTTTTTGATGGTTTTTAATGTTTTTATGTTGTTTTCTTTTGCAGGTTGTGAAGAGCCGGTACCGTGTGCCCATGATTTTCATGAAATCACAAGAGGTTCTGACGTTGGCAGACTGGGAGTGGCTTGATGCCCGTGGGCTCAAGCAGGTGACGCGACTAGAGCCTATGGTCGAGGATTGAGCCTATCTGATGACCCTGATAAAATTATGGGATCCCCAAACCAACACCTTCCATCTCTTAACAGGCGAGATGACTGTTACTTTGGAGGATGTCTATCAAATTTTTTGGATTTTGATAGACGAACTGTCGATCAGGATGACACCACGAGATCAGAGGACAATAGTACTGACACGATGCTTCAGGCATGGGGAGGATGTGGGTGTGGATAGCCCAATGGAGAGGGCAGAGGGTGACTGCCTGATTGGTGGCATTTTTGTTTGATGGTGGCTTGAGAGGGGAGTTTTGGGAGTGAGGCACGCCGTATTGATGGGCCTCATTTCCAACATGCTGCTACCCAACTCTTTGAGTTTGAGGTTCCTATGGAACCTGCTGGAGGCACCCCTGATCATGAGATGGAGATAGATGTTGTTGGTACAACTCTATGATGAGTTGTATGAGGTCCACTTCTAGAGGCAAAAGGGGATTGGATGCAGCTACTTGTTGTAGTGCTGGGCTTAGCAGCACATAGCAATGGAGAGGTCGATTGGATTGCCATGGACGACACAGGCTAAGATGGTAGATCGAGAGATTGGTTACAGGGCATTATGGTGGCGGTCTAGGAGAAAGGACAGAGTCGATGGTGGGCAGGTGTCGTAAGGCACTATGTCGATGCCTTCGTTCAGATTACTCCAGGGGAGGTGTTCTGGCGCCCCTATCGGGACTGTCTAGCCTAACCTAAGGCTGGAGAGTGGCTCCAACGGGTTCGTAGGGGGTGGTGGATGATTGGAAAACATGGGACCGAGCAAGAGTTCTTCTTGTACAACCAGGTTACACAACAATTTGGGGTGCACCAGGGGTTGCCTAGGGAGCCCGTGATCTATCGATGTCAGGGGGACAAGAGGACTCTAGATCGATCAGTCATTGCATCATTGGGTGAGGATCCAGATACATCGATTGATGCCTCGAATGTGGATGATGTCGGGGTTACCGCTGAGTATGAGAAGTGGTGGACTCTACAGTGATGATGAGGTGAGGGGCCTCTAGGCGGTGCAGTAGGTGATGAGGGTGCAGAGGCACTAGGTGAGGGTTGGGGGGTTCCACTGGATGATGTGAACATGGCAGAGGTTGAGGATGTGGGTGTGGATTTTGGGGTTTCAGATCAGTTGGAGACGCAAGATGTTTCAGAGTAGTGGGATCCAGAGCAGGCTGCTATTCCATAGATGTCAATACCTCAGGCAGTTTCAGAGGACACGGAGGCAAGGATGCACATTGAGAATGCATGATTCTTGAGGTTGCTACAAAGGCGAGGTGATGAGCTCAGGGATGCACTATGGGAGAGAGATATCCTATGAACATAGCTAATGGAGTGAGAGAATGCATGGGCTATGTACCACTGGTAGGATGGGGATACCAAGGCTACGTGGGAGAGAGATCTCCTACGAATGTAACTAGCACAACATGACGATGTAGTAACAATGTTTCGTTAGTGGGAGGCAGAGTGGTGCCAACGTCAGATGGAGCTAGAGGAAGAGATCATCCACCTCAGGTGGTGGGTACCTGAGCCCTCTAGAGGTGGTTCTTTGCGCCAGATGAGGGGCAGCGATACTGAGCAGTCAGCATCATCTCATTGTAGAAGATTGGATGAGGGGGGCTCTACTAGGCATGATGCGGGGGCTAGCAGTAGCCGCCTTGAGGGTTCCCAGAGGACCCACACCATGGGGGTAGTTCCCATCGCACCGATCCTACATGATCGTGGTGGCCAACGCCCTAGGCTTGGAGGTTTTTGAGTTTTTGGCTTTTGTTGCGATGTCAGAGGACCGGTTCATTGTAGCCTATAGGCATTTTTGATGATATAGATACAAATGACTTTCTTTTTTTTGTTTATACACTTTTCGTGGTTTGATTTTATGTTTATGCACAATTATTTTTTTATGATGATGTATGCATTTGGTATTATGAATGGAATGTGTCTAATTATATGATGTATGCATATGGAATGAATGAAATGAGTTGTTGATAACTTGTCGATGACACCATAGACTGTACAAGATTGATTGGCTTGTTATACTCATGGGATGGTTTTGTGGAATGACTTTGCATGTGAACACTTTGTTTTTGTATTTTTTATATTTGTTACTGGGGATGAATGTAATGAAATGTACTAGTTGTTTAAAAATGTAATTAAGCTTTTTTGAGATTGAGATATTTTAACTAACTAGCCAAAACTGTACATTTATCTCGCAAGACTTGTGAAAAAGGTATAAATCAGACTGGATTTTGACCAAGTTATTTTACACCCTTGTGTGTGTAATTGAGTTCATTTATGTGGTATTCGTCAGGATACCACCAGTGCCAGATAGGCTGTCAACCAAACATGTACTGAGGATCACCTAATCCACGAGACAATCTAAGGTACCATACGCTAGATCATCCACATGCAAACATTGGTCTATTCACACGCAAAACTAATGTGATAGACATATCGTCATGCATTTAGGATACCGCCATTGCCAGGTAGGTTGTCCACCAAACCCGTAATTAGGATCACCTAGATGGTTTTCGAATGCTAAGAATTTTAGGGATCCAAGTTTAGGCTTTTTATTTGCTCAATGTGTTAGGATACGTGCTCGTATATATAATGATAAAAATCACTATTTATTTTACCTTTTTGTTTGTATTTTTGAGCAAGGATTTTGAATAGTGGTGATAACCACTGTTATTTGATTTTGCATTTTGAGCATCATAAGGTTGAGCTTGTAGGTTTTTGGCTTATGAATGACCTTGATCCTTTTGGCCTTGGGGATGACTACCCATCCTGTTCAAGGACATGTAGTACGAATCCTTATGACTTTGGGAACCAAAGGGGATTATGGAGATTATGAAGTACGAGCATTAATATTTTAGGCCTTGGGGATGACTACCCATCCTTGTCAGGGGCATGTAGTATGAATCCTTATGACTTTGGAGACCAAAGGTGATTTGGATATGGTCGTAATGATGGCTTGTTGGGATTTCGTTTTTGAATGGTCATTGATCCTTTAAGGCCTTGGGGATGACTACCCATCCTTGGAAAGGACGTGTAGTACAAATCCTTACAACCTTAGGGACCAATGGTAATTGTGATTTTTGTTAGTTGTGAAAACCACTGTTGGTTAGGGGGAATGGATGAGGAAGAGCTTGTCCTTTTGTCAATTCTCAGCATTCTTGAACCATTCACACAGGGGGATGAGAAGGCTTATCGTTCACCTATGGGACCCTAGATGGCTTTGTAGGTGTCTCTTGTGTTCACACAACTTGGGAATTATTTTATATGTTTTAACATGTGTAGGGATGTTACGTAACGAGGCATGACCCAAGTAAAACTTTACCTTATAAAATCTATTTAACTTTGTATAGTATTTGGCTAGGAATTTAAAGACAGCTAAATGAGAAAAACCCTACATACATTAGGATGCAACTGACTATGCGAACAATGGGGATGGTGTTATTCTGGATGTATGTGTGTATAAAATGTATGGAATGTGAAAAATGAAGGAATTGCCGAGCAATTACAGTCTATGGTGCTGTTGACATGTATAACCTAAAAATTATGCAATGTATGGATGTGATGCCTAATGCAAACTATATTTTTGTTTTTTGATTTTTATGAGTATGCATGGAATGGAGATGCAAATTTTTTGTTATTTTTGATGATTTTATTGTTTTTGCTTGTTTTTTTTTTTTTGAATATGTATTTTGACCAAGCAGTTATGGTTACCCTTGGAGCTTTTGGTTTGACCAAAGGGTTTATGGATACCTTTAGGGCATTTTTTGGGGTTGACCAAGAAATTTTGGAAATCCTTGGAGCATTTGGTTTGACCAAAGGGTTTATGGGCACCTTTGGGGCATTTTTTTGGAGTTGACCAAGCGATTGTGGGAATCCTTGGAGTTTTTGGGTGGACTATGGCTCTCTAGATGTGGAATGGCCTCAAATGACTAATGTTCAAGGGTTCTAGTTCCTTGATTACTTCAAGAGAGGTGAGCCGGTATGTTCCAGGGCCTATTTTTCTATCAATCACATAAGGACGTAACTAGTTTTCCACAAACTTTTCCCTTAGATGGGACGACAAATTAGAATTCTGTTGGTTCTCTTTTAAGACCAAGTCACCAACCTAAAAGTCCCTTAGGTGAACCTTCATGTTGTATGATTTCTTAAGTCACTCTTGATAGATACACAAATGCTCAAGAGAATTGACGTGTTGCTCGTTGAGCAATGTAAGTTGGTCTAGATGGGCCTACCATGCAGTGTCATCATAGATGAACTCATGCATTGAAATGCACAGGGAGGGGATTTCCAAATTGAGAGGCATGACTGCCTCAGAGCCATACACCAACAAAAATGGAGTTGCCCCAGTGGGCATCCGAATGCTAGTGCGATAAGCCCATAGGGAAAGTAAGATTTGAATGTGCCAATCCTTATGACTATCTGTGACTGTATTTTAAGGATGGCAACTAGCATTTTGTTTGACACATTTGCTTGCCAATTTGCCTATGGATAATAGGGTGTTGAAAAATTGTTCTAAATTTTGTACTTTGTTGTCAAAGCACACACATATTTATTCTTGAATGACGTCCCATTATTCGAGAGGATCTTGGATGGAATACCAAAATGACATATGATGTTACACAAAATAAACTCCGTAATGTAGGGTCCAGTTGTAGAGGTTAGCGAAATTTCTTCCACCCACTTGGTGAAGTACTTTGTGGTTGGTATGATGAACGTGTGATGACCCGAGGACGCAAGGGAGATCTTTATGATTAGATCAAATCCCCACTATAAAAAAGGCCAAGTCAATTGAATCGGTTGCAAGGCTTGAGAAGGTACATGTGTCAAATTGGCATGGTGTTGACACTTCACTCACTTCTTTACATATGCGCAACAATATCGCTCTAAAGATGGCCAATAATAACCCATGCGTAGAATGCACTTTGTAATGGCCATACCGTTGAAGTGGCCACCGCATGTACCATCGTGGGCTTGGGTGATCGCCCAAGCAAACTCCTTATGGTCCAAGCAACAAAGGAGGATTCCTTCATAGCTTCGATGATACAAAATGTCTCCTAGCAAGACATGTTTTTCTACTTTTTGTTTAAATGATATTTTTTCAACTTGTGTCAATCCAAGTGGGAGGTTACCTAACTTGAGTTAATCCCTTATGGGTGTGTACCAATCCTGCTGATCAGAAACCTCGATGGTATGAATGGCCAATCCCTCTTGATGTTCATCCCTAGCAAAAGTTGAGCGGGAAATAACTTGTAAAAACAACGTTGTGTTGGTATTAAGAGGGGTCGAGGAGAACAAGGACCCCCAGTTGGCTTGAGTTAGACAATCTTGGATTCGAGAGAACCTATCCAGAGATGGTTCAATTTGGATCAAGTGGATTATTGGTGTTAAGTTAGAGCTTGCTCGCTCCATCATAGATTGTGATAATGTTTTGACCTGAATGGTTGTCATCTCACCGGAAGGGTCTTGTGAGATTAGTGACCCCAAGGAGGCCATAGTATTTGCAAAATGATTCGATGATAGAGGGAGTGCCTCGATGTCATACCATTCAATTTGTACCAAGAATTTGTCCACAAGGGATTTATAGGCCTACAGAACTAGGCATTTAGATTGGAATACCCCCTTAACTTGATTGACAATTAACAACGAATCACCAAAGATGTTTAAAAGTTTAATGTTCATGGTGACTACTATTTGAAGACCTATGAGAAAGGCTTCATATTCTGCATTGTTGTTGGTGCATGGGAAGTCTAATTTAAATGATAGAGGCATTGGAGCCCCTTGCGATGTGAAGAATACAATTCTCGTGCCACCTCCTTGCTCACATTTAGAACCATCAAGGAATAGGGTCATGTCAGCCTGTGACTCAGGCTCATTAGAATCTGGTGATTTCAAAACATGAAAGACCCCATCATCAGGTAGTTCTATGGTCAGAGGCTGATCATCTTCAAGAGGAGGCTCTGCTAGTTGATCGGTGATGACTTGACCTTTTATGGATTTTTTTCCAATGAATTCTATGTCAAACTCCGTCAACAGCATGATCCATTTCATCATGCGACGACTATGATAAGTATGACTCATCATGTATCGCAATGGATTCTCCTTAGACACAACATACGTATTGTTGCTCAACATGTAGTGGCATAGATTTTTGGTAGCAAACACCACTGCCAAGCAGAGCTTCTGAACGTATGCATAGTTAAGTTCATAACTAACCAGGGTGCGACTAAGATAGTAAGTAGCCTATTCTTTGTGTAGTTCATTTTTCTAGGATAGCATGGTGCCCAGTGCCACCTTAGTAGTTGAGATGTATAAATAGAATGACACTCCTAGTCTAGGTGGTGCCAATACTGGTGATGAAGCCAAGTATTGTTTAATCTCGTCAAAGGCT
>JAQPPZ010006723.1:0-11408 GCA_028583015.1 Wollemia nobilis
GCTCAACCACCTCATGGTGCCCTCCTCATGAGGGATGGGTCAAATTGAATTTTGATGGTGCCTTGAAAGGAAATCCGAGCCCTGCAACTACTGGTGGGGTAATTAGAAATTCTAAGGGTGAGCTCATTGGTGCATACACAACAAATATTTATATCCAAACCTCTCATTTTGCTGAATCTAGGGGTATCCTTCAAGGGCTACTATTGGTAGAAACACTTAAATATCAAAAAATCATTGTAGAAGGGGACTCTTTAAATCTAGTAAATAGTGTCAATTCTATTACCAAACCTCACTGGAGCATTTCAAATATTCTAGTAGAGGTGTTTAGAATTCTGAAATCAAGAGAGGAGTTCAAAGTTCAACATATTTATAGGGAAGGCAATAAGGTGGCAGATTATATAGCCAACTTGGGTCTTTCTCAACAAGGTCAGATGGTCTGGTTGGATAATTTCCCCCAAGACCTTGAATCTCTTATTTTCTATGATCACGGTTAGCTTTTGGTTGTGCGTGAGGCTTGGTATGGGAGTTCACTCTATGGACTCTTTGCTAGATGTTTTATTTTATGCTTTATTGGGTGGGATATCTTAATTGGTGATCTTCACACGTCCCCTAACCTTTTTCAGCTGACTATTATCAGTTGGGCATCTTTGTGTGTATATTGGTAAGAATTTTCTTGGCCTCGATCCCAACGGTGTTCTCGTTGTATACTCTTATGATGATATGGTGATGTTTTCTGCTCTTGTGGTGATGTGGTGATGTGTTTATATGTACTGGAAGAAAAAAACTCTAATCTTTTGGGTACACTGCAAGTTGTGGTCTCCTTTGCCAATGAGATTCAAGACATGGTTAACAAGTAGATGGATATAGCAACCATGAACTAGCAGAAGTTGATATTAGGTTATATTTATGTTGTTTGAATGGGGTCATCTCTATTTTATTTTACTAAGAGAGGTCTAGTTCCTTTAGCTATTGTTACCTGGATTTTATGGTATGTTGTTTGTATGGGGCCCTCTTGATTTTACCTTGTTAAGAGTGGCCTGGTATTTCTGTCCATTGGCTAGTTTTGATTTAATGTTGTAGTTTAGTTCATTCTCATGCCCTATCTCAACCTATTATTGTAAGAGGTTTGGGGACCTCAAAACCCCTTTGTTTACCAAATAAAAAAAAAAACTAAGATAATGCATTACATGTATCATAAATCTTTTTCAATGTAGAAGCAAACATTGGGTGAAACTTCTTAGGTTAATTTCCAAATATTATCTATTTGGTATTAACATTAATATTCCTTGGATATCTCTAGAGGTAAATGAATTTGATTGAAGATCCCTTATATTTTACTACATAATGTCACAATTACATATTTGCATTAGTATTAATATTATAATCCCTTTGATTTTTTAGTAGTAAATGGAGTTGATATAAAACACTTACATTTTACAATAGAACAAAATTATAATAAAATTTGAAATTTTGAGTTTGGATTGTGAACTTAAAAAATAACATCCACATTTATTATCACTTCACAAATCGCATATGAGCTTATTATATCATGAAGATTTGAATTTTACTTATGATATTATAAGGACATCACATTTATTATTACTCCATAAGGCTTGAGTTATATTATTATAGTATACGAATCATATATCTCATCTCATTTGTTATTTTTTTATAATACTTCACCTCACATATGTGGTTGTTATTTTTAAATTATATACAAATGTTTGTTCATTAAAAAAAATATTTATAAGTAGTGTTAGATTAAACATATTCAAATGGTTAGCAATGTTAAGGATTGTCTAGTAAACATTATTTAGAATAGTAACTAATATTAATGTATTAATAATCTCATAAAACCTTTCTCATTAAAATAAAAATCCTATAAAACCACGAAAATAGAGCTAAATGGTGAATTTACAAAGATTTCATGGCATTAGTTCAACTAGATAGTTTTCTCAGAAGAAGGAGATCCAAGTTCAAATCTTGCCAAGGGATACATGAATAATATCCAAACTAATGTTATACCACTAGACAACAACGATGCAATATGAACGGGACACATTTCATTCCCATACAGTAAAAAAAAAAAACTTTTTTTTTGCTAATATTAAAATTCTATAAGACTAAGGAATTAGAGGTAAGTGGTGAGTTTTACTTATTAAAAGAATCTCTCAATTCCTTAAGTGGACTATAACAATTTTGGATCTATAACTAACATTAACCTATTAAAAATATCTTAAAATATTTATTATTTAAAATGAAAATACCATAAAACCATGGTACTATGCTGAGTTTTATATGGTAAAATAAGCTTCTAATTCTAGGTGGACCTTAACATTTTACTCAAATGATCTAAGCTTAAATAATTAAAAACATAACCTTTTTATATAAATTTTTATAATTTGTTAATGTTTTTAGTTTTAGTATACAATAATTTAATATAAATACATATTTTTAAATAATATGATTAAATATTTTGTATAAAATCTCTTTGTATATAATCAACATGGTATTTAGTTTATAAAAAGGTAAGCTAGTCTATGGGAAAGTCAAATACTTTATATTAAAATACTCTTGGGTTCAACTAGGGTTTGAGAGCTCTTTAATGTGAATTATTTTTGTTGTGTGGCATTTTTTGGTTAGCCCCTTTCACAGGTTTACATGCCCTCCAACCTTGGTGGGCCAACAATTATTATTGCCAAAGTAGGTGGAAGGGTGGGGAAAGAGGGTTTCCAACAAACAACCTAGGAAGTTCATATTATAGGTAGTGAGAAAGGTAATATTTCTTCTTTTGATGTGATTTTATTATTTCCAGAGTTTAATAATGCTTTGCAAGTGGTTAGAAACTTATACTTCAACTAAATATTTTATGGGACACATTACTAATAAAGCTACCTTACAATTTTGGGTTAACTCCGCTTGAGCTCCTCATGGTATCAAGCTTGAGTTGAGTCAAAATTTAAACAAGGATTTTTCTATTCTACTTTACGAACTGTATGCATGCTAAGGAAATCTATAATCATGGGCCATGGTTCATGTTGAGCTCGTTGTTGGTATTTTTCTCATGGACATAAGATCTTTAGTCTCAAAGGAATGAACATCTAAGGTCCTAGTCTAGTTAAAGTTTTGTGGTCTCCCCCTTCCTCTTTGGCCTTTCCTAAGATACATAGCAACAACCTTAGGGCATGTTATCCTGGTTGAAGTCAGTAAGTTTTTTCATGCTTGTCTACAAAAGTGAGTCTGTGTAGAGGTTGACCTATATAAATACTTTATAGAGTTTGTTGAGATCCAGGTTAGTGACACCATTATTTCCTAATGAGTGGTCTATATCAACTTATCAAATACTTGTTTTTGATGTCAATTATCTAACCATAAGGTCAAAGAATACCTTTTTTTTCTCGCAATAAGTCTAAGTCGACCCTTAAGCTACCCATTGTGTCACCCCCTCAATCCTTTGAAAATAGATGGACCATGATGGTAGGTTGGAAAAAACCTGTGAACTATGACAACTAAGGCTCAACAATCCAAGCTATCAATGAAGACAACTACCACTTCAAAGCTAAAGCCTTCAAAAAAATAATGATAAAGTAGTTGTAGGGACTCCATTGATGAATGTAATTATCAAAGAGACTCCTCATCATAGTTGCACCCAAAAAATAGCAAGCAAGGTTACCAAGCCTACTCCATAGGTAAGCTCTCATCCTCATTATCCTATCTCGCAAGCTCAATATACTCTTGTAGTCCTAGGTGAGAGGTGGAAGAAGGAGAATTCTTACTAGAGAAAAGACTTCATCTCTAAGAGTTACAAACTTGATGATAAGAGGTTCAATAGTTTTGGTGTATTAGAGTACCTTAAATCTCTATACGACAATGAGGATATGTTGTTAGACTCCTTTTCTCTTTGAATGTTATTTCTTGGAATATTCATGGTCTTACAGACTCCAAGTGCAAATATGTGATGCAAGGTTTGTTAGAAGTTTTTAGATCTTGATCTCTTAGGTCTCTAGGACTTAAAAATTACATGGTTTTTGTTTTCAGCAGTTTATTATATCCTTTAGCTAGTGCATCACCTCCTCCATAGTGAGCATAAGTTAAGTTGATGTGGTATTACCTCCAGTTGGTAGCTCTTCCTAGTGGTTCACAAATGTTATCACACCACTGTATAGGCAATTTTTCTTAATTTCACCAGCCATGTGCTCAGGATAGTTGATGGATATGGTGCCAACAACATTGTGGAACGATCCCATTCATAACTTTAGCTTGCAAATTTCCTTCTACCATTTGGATTAATTTTGACACCTTTTCAATGATTAACATGACAAGCAAACATAATAGCCACAATATGCATTAGGGAGGGGAAAGGGTGAACAAATAACTTAGTTCCATATGTACAATAAAATTAGTCTTTAAACTTTAGAACCACTTATTTTTGGTATGCATAGTTCATTATACATACATGAACTATGAGATCCTATATTTAATTTTGCCTTTCTAACCAAAGTTTTTACCTTATATTTTTTTTTCATAAAATATCTTGATTTAACTTTTCCGATTATACTCCTATACCACCTAACATTTTGTATACAATATATTTATTATTATTTTTCCTTAAAAATATACAACATAAAATCTAATATACTATTTTAAAGTTAACCCATAAAGTTAACATTAGGTTAAAAATTCGAAAAACATAAGAGTAGGTTGTTTTAATTTTATTTATTTTTAAATCTTCTCATAAGCCGAGCAGTCTTAGACTTATTCAGGTTGTTTATGCAAATTTCTTAATCTATATAAACTTATATAGTTATAAAAAAAAAAAAAAAATTAATTAATTAATTTATATATATAATCCAGGACAATTGAACACCAAAGACTATTATACACAATTTTAATTAAAAATATATACTAGTGGCCGACCTCAGTCAAGACTAATTGGCATTTACTCTGTTTTTCTATATATATAATTCAATCTAGGCACGCATATCATAGTGGTATCGCTGGTTAGAGAAGAAGCGAAGGTTGTATAGACGTCAGGACCGTATAATCCGAGCAAGTATAAACAATCTTCTTTTTCTTCTTCTTCATATCATTCGCTCTTAAAGCGTGATAAAACCGCTGTGTGTTTTGGTTAGTCTTCTTATAATTGTGATTTGAATAGAAAAGGAAACAAAGAGAAGGATACCCATTCGCGGTCAATTTTATCCATGGCTATTACTGTTAGAAGATTTGGAAGACGTTATTATTGCTGCTTGGAGCCGAGGAACGATATTGTCGAGCCGAGGAACGATATTGTCGAGCCAGGAACAGTATTGTCGAGCGCAGGAACGATATTGCCAAGCGCAGGAACCATATTGTCGATATTGCCGAGCGCAGGAACGATATTGTCGATATTGCCGAGCGCAGGAACTATTACTGTTATAAGATCTCAAAGACGTATTTATCGCCCAGCGGACTGATGAAGGCGTGGATGGTTTATTTGACGATTTTGTTATTCGGAACGACAATCACAGGAGAGCGAATCTGGAGTTGCCTACTATTCGCATTTCAGCGCATCATGTGAATGCCGAAAGCGAATGTGCAATTTGTAAAAATGATTTTCGATTGGAAGAAGAAGCCAAGGAGACGCCATGCCATCACATATTCCATCTTGATTGCCTGAGGCCATGGCTGGAGACGTGCAACACATGTCCCATATGTAGAACCTATATCTAAGATATTAGAGATCTACGGTACTTAATTGCTTTGATCGATTTTTCCATGGATGGATCAGTAAGATTTATTTGTTTTTATTGTGGAGATTTGAACTTGTTTCTGAAATTGATTTACCATTGTTTATAATATTATTTTATAGTTTTTAATGTCAATACTCCTTTTGGATGCTGATATTTGAACTCAGATTTTTAAATATGACTGAATTGTTTAGAGTATCATGGGATGGTTTTTTAGTGTATTAATTTATATTCCTAAATATATAGGATGTAATCCTTTTCATGAGTGAAGATTCAAATGTCTTTGAAATTTAAGCTTGGGTTATTAAATTTGATCTATAATTGTTTTTTTTGGTAGCAATCTTTCTATTGATCAAATAAAACTTTTTATGTAAAAAGGTGTCATCTACAAACTTCTTTGATCAATCCGATATTTAGTTTTATGACTTCGTCAAGTAAAAAGGTGTCATCTGCAAATTAAGTGATTGTTCTATATCATGTAGCTACTTTAGCTTTTAGGTTTTCATTCTTGTTCTCAAATTGGTTAGAGTCATTCCTAATGCTCTAACTAGAAGGATATAAAATTTACTTATTTTTCTTTGAAAGCTTGATTTATTTCTTGGTTTAGTTGGAGAATTCTCTCTTCCTATTGAGAGGTTGGAGGTTGATCACTTATCTCTTACTCTACTTCATTCACTTGTTGTAGTAATATGCATGACCTATTTTAAACTTTAGTCTTATTGGTAATCCAAATCCTAATGACATTCTTGGGATTGTAAATTTTTATTTTTCATACCTCCTAGGGATTGTTTGCATAGACATGTTGTTTCTAGATACTTTCTACTAAATACGTTAGCAGATTCTCCATTTATTAGAGGGGCTATCCAATGTCCCTCCATGCAACTCTTATCTAGTCTATCTTATGAACTAGAAATCCAAATATGGGTAACACTTGTTTTAGAAAACCAATGTCTACTCTATAAAAGGTATTATCGCATTATACATATCAAGTTTAATGGCTATTTTTTTTGGACTTGGAACTTGAGTGTAGGGTTTCATAAATAATTATAATATTATCATATATTTATTTCCTTGGAATAAAACCCCCTTGGTATGGATCTATCAAATTATTGATCTTCCTTTTAATTATGTTTATTTTTTATTTCTAGTCTTTATCTTATAAGAGCAATTGCACATAAAGATAAGTGTAAATCTATTGTGCAACTACACTTTTTTATTTTGGAATTAAGACTAAGAAAGTGGATTTGGTCATCATAAATAGCTTACCTATTCTCCTTATCTCTTCTATAATTGCCAATAGGCCATTTCCTACAATTTCATAAAACTATTGATAAAAATGGTTGGTGAAGCCATATGGTCTTGGAGCTTTGTCCTTGGTCAGTCAATGTATAACTTCTTCTAACTCTTCTCTCGTAATCATTAAAGAGAGATCTTCTCTATATTTATTTTTATCCAAGGTCCCTCCATGCAACTCTTATCTAGTCTATCATTTGAACTAGAAATCCAAATGTGCCTAACTTCTTCTAAACAAGGACACACCTAGTGATTTATTGGTGTCTTTGTGAAAAGGACCAAGAAATAATATCTTGCCAGTTATTTTATGGCTACATGATCATAATACATTTCTTTAATATTGTGAATTTCCTTGATTATATTTTGTTGATAGCCTTGCATTATTTTTAGATGAAAGTAATTTATTTTTCTATTTACCTATTATACCAAATCATTATTGATCAAAGCCTCTAATGGACCTCTTCTTCTTTTAAAATCTTGACTTATTTCTTGGTTCAAATGGAGTCTTTTCTCTTCGTAATGAGGGGTTGGAAGTTGTGCCAGAAAAGTGGAAGCCCATGCATATTGTTGAGGTGTAGTGAGAAATTCACTCACCAATCTCAATAGGTTCCATGGGAATTTACAACCAGTACTATTAGGGATCACTATGTTCACCAACACGAACATCACCAAGGCCAAGAGGGGCTCCAACTTCTTGGCCACATACATGGTCAAGTATGAAATCCCCCCACACTCCACCTTCACCTCCTCTCACCTATCCCTAAAAATCCTACTCAGCCGCACCTTCTTGCCATAGCCCACCTCCACCTTCAGCCCCTCCACTGGCACCTTGAGAATGTGATACACATTCTTAAGGGTAATTGTCACCTCTCTAATTGGCATCTGGAAGGTCTCCCTATCCGCATCCCATATTTTTTCCAAAGCTGAAATGTCCCCCTCATCCGCCCTCACTACGTCCAGTCGGGCCGCAACATTTATTCCCATCACCTTCAGCACATTCCAATCTACCTCTGGCAACAATTTCCTCATGCTAGTAACAAGAGGAGAAAATCAATGTCGTGGATCCAAAATCTACAACTGCAACAATAAACACATTTCATTAGCATTAATTAAAAAAAATAATGAAAATTTTGCACAAAAAACAATTGTAGAAGGATCTATTGCAAAATATTGGATGTGGGTATAGAGAGAAAGGTTGGTAAACCCTCAAATTCTTCTCTAAGAAAAAAGGATATTGAGTTTGATATTGCCAATGGATCTCAAACCTAGCTCAAGATTGATTCTGGGGTAGAATCAAGGGGAAACAAATTAAAAATGGAGGCTTTCACCCGCCCTTCTCAGCCGCTATTGGCTGATAAAAAATCCAAATCCCTCAAATGTAGTTTTTATGCTGGAATATAAGAGGACTAAATGGTCCCTCAAAATTATGAATTTTATCTTCTCTCAGGAAGGATTTGTCTCTGGATATCATTTTAATTCAAGAATCCAAAATTGAGAGCAACAATTTTGACTGTGTGCATAAGTCTATTTGGAATGGGGTAGGTTTTGCAGCGATATCTACCACTGGGGCCTCTGGTGGTCTTTGTTGTTTTTGGGACAAAAATAATTGATGGATTTGTAATTTCTTCCTCTAATCGTATTATCAATTTGTTATTCCTTTGCAAAAAGACTAACCTAAGATGGGTTATGACCAATGTATATGCCCCTAATTATAGTCAGAGCATGAAAGCCCTTTGGTCATCCCTCCTTCAGATGAGGGAGTGCTTTAAGGAGGAATAATGGATTTTGGCAAGTGATTTTAATACTCCGTTATTCCCATCTAAAAAAAAGGTGATGATGAGCCCTGTGAAAGGAGTATGGAGGACTTTTCTAATTTTATCAGTAACAGTGAGATGATGGATTTAGATCTTAAAGGAGCTTGGATTACGTGGAGAAATCACCGCATAGGAAATCAACTCATTATTTCCAGATTAGATAGGGTGTTTTGTCTAAGAAATATTTACCTCTATTTGTTGATGCTTTGCTCTCTGCTTTATCGAAGGTGGGCTCTGACCATAGCCCTTTGTGGTTAGAATCCTCCCATTAGGGCATGTTTTTCCCAAGACCCTTCTATTTTGAGTCTATGTGGTGTTCATATGCTGATCTCAAACAACGAATAATGGAATGGTGGTATTTTGAGGTTCTTGGTGCGGGGATGCAGTCCGTGGCTCTTAAACTCAAGCTTATAAAAGTAAAGCTTAAATCTTGGAATAAACATATTTTTGGAAATATTTTTAAAATAAAATAGGATTTAAAAAGCTAGTTATTGGATATGCAATATGAAATTGAAGAAAAGGGCTTCTCAAGCGAGTTAAGCAATAAGGAAAAACTGATCCTGTCCGATCTCCATAACACTATGGACCAAGAAGAAATCCTATGGAAGTAGAAGTCCCAGGCCTTATGGCTGAAGGAAGGTGATACAAACACAAAAAAATTTCATGTTTCTACTTTAAGATTCAGAAGTGCCAATCATATCTAGGAAATTATCAAGGAGGATGGGTCCAAATTATCATATATCCAAGAGATTCGACATGAAGCTATTTCTATTTTTAGCTCTCTATTAGGTTTGAAATATTCAAGGGATGTGAAGGCATAAAATTTCCTACTACAGTCAATTCCATCAGTTATAACACTTGACATGAACAGTTTTCTTGAGGCTCCCTTCTAGGATTTAAAAATTAAAGAATTTGTATTTGCGATGGATTCTTTGAAATATCTAGGTCCATAGGGCTTTCATTCATTGTTATTTCAATGCTTTTGGCACATAGTGAGTGTGATGTTTGTGATGCTATCAGAGATGCCCATTACTCTAAATCTCTTCCCTATGGAGTGAATGCTACTTTTTTGGCCTTAATCCCAAAGTCTGCCAAGGCTATCAATTTCAAAGACTTCAGGCCAATTAGTCTCTACAATACGCTTTATAAAATAATGTCCAAATCAATGACTAATCCTTTGAAGAAGTTTATACCCAATTTATTTGATAAATCTCAATATGGGTTTGCTTCGGGTAGGAAGATCCTAGATGGAGTTATTGCGGTTCATGAAATAATTCATTCCACCCAAAATATTGGTAGAGCATGTATGTTTTTAAAATTATATATGAATAAGGCTTATGACCGTGTTTCATGGGATTTTTTGTTTGCAGTGCTTGGCAAATTTGGTTTCAGCCACTACTGGATTGAGCTCATCAAAACCTGCATCACCTTGACTAAATTTTATGTTCTCATTAATGGTGCTCCAGCTAGATTTTTTTTGAACCTTAGAGGTTTGAGATAGGGTAACCCAATCTCCCCATATTTTTTTATCCTTATGGTTAAAGCATTGGGAAGAAATTTTATCCACAACCATATTATAAAAGGCATTAATCATGCTCTAGCGGTTGATTCATTGTACCACCATCAATTTGCAGATGATCTATTCCTTTCACTTCTTGCTTTGGTGGAGAAGGCTCAATAGACAAAAGCCATATTATATGCTTATGAAAGGGTGGCTAGGCAAAAAATTAATTTATTGAAGAGTCTTCTATTTTTCTTGAACACCTTAGAGCACCGATAGAAGAAAATTGCTGATATTCTTGGATGTAAAATAGCTTCCCTCCCTAACTCCTACTTAGGTCTACCTTTGTTCATTGGCCATATGAAAATAATCTTTGGGACCCGGTGGTAGAAATATTGCAGTGTCGTTTGGCTAGCTGGAAAGGCACTCTCTTAAGTCAAGCTGGAAAAATTCTACTAGTGAAGATGGTGTTGCAAAGTATTCCAGTTTACTTTATGTCTCTGTTCAAACTGCCCATAAAAGTCTTGTCTAAATTGGAAAAAATTAAAAAATCTTTCTTATGGATAGGCCCTCAAGACCATAAAAAGTTCCATTTGGTTTCTTGGGATCAAGCTTGTGTGAGGAAAGACAATGGAGGTCTTGGATTGCATAATATCACGTTAATGAATGAAGCGTTGATTCTCAAATAGGGCTGGAAGGTGCTTAGGAATCAGGGGCTTTATTGGATCAAGATTATAAAAGAGAAGTATCTTCCACATAATGGAAATTGGTTGGCTGAGAATATTACCTAGGAAGGTTCTATGTTTTGGAAAAGCTTGAGAAAACTCAGAATGAAGCTGCTCCTGGGTGCAATATAGGTGGTGGGAAATGGCTATGTCATTAATTTTTGGGAGGACACTTGGCTTCTTGATAGCCCGCTTATCCTCAATACAGATCTAGCCCCTGCTGTTGCTCTTACTCGTAGACGGGGTTGGTCCAAAGTTGAAGATTTCATTGAGTGGGAAGGGAACAAGAGGTGTTGGAAAAAAATTTCTCAAAAAGTATTTGAAAATAGGAAGTGATACCTTGGCA
>JAQPPZ010006724.1:0-12527 GCA_028583015.1 Wollemia nobilis
TTGTGCCATCGTTTTGTTTGTTTGTTGCGATATCGTGACGTCGCGATATCGTGACAACCTTCCGCTTTGTGCCATGGTTTCATTTGTTGTTGCGATATCGTGACATCGCGATATCACGACGTCATGATATCACGACATCACGATATCGTGACAACCTTCCACCTTGTGCCATAGTTTTGTTTGTTTGTCGCGATATCGCGACAACCTTTCGCCTTTGCGCCCTGGCTTCTTCTTGGTGTCGCGATATCACAATATCGTGATATCATGACAAACTCCTGCCTTTGCGCTTGGCTTGACATTAAACAATGAAAGTGGACATTAAACAAATAAAGGTGGACATTAAACAATTGGTAGTGGAAGTCAGTCAATTACGGCTCCCTGCCTCGCATGCACGCGAGTGGATGACCAGCGAACTGTCACACAGACAAGCATGGGCAGGCCAGACAGGAAGAATTTCCCCCATCACGCACTAGCATGAACACCAACTGGCATCCCTGCATGCCCATAACAACTGCACCCTGGGAATTCTATAAATTGTAGAGTTCTCTCACCAAAGAGAGGAGAAAAAAGGAGAAGGAAGAAACGTTTGGAGCAGCGAAGCCCTGCCTGTTTATCGCCAGACGCTCTGCCTTCGATTCACTTTTACCACATCCGTGATCTCTTCTGCAAGGGAGGTCATTGGGTGTTTATGGAGAACGTGAATCCGGATCCATGGATCTATCAATTTGTCGACAAAGCTTACCGTTCTGTTTTTATTTCTTTTGCATAATGACTTCGGGATTTTGATTGCAAGCATATCAACATGCAGGTTTTATTTCATTTCACTCTCACGAATGCTTCATTTTAACACAGGTGCTACTAAACTCTTTCTTTGTTGTTTCTTTGAACGCAGGAGAAGCGACAAGGATCGAGGATTCTTCAACACAAGCGGCGGCAACACTTTGGCCCGCCCATTTTACATGTGGGCATGCGGAAGGAGAACTACTAAAGATGATTGTAACTAAAACATGCTAACGCTCCTAGCCCCGAGAAGGGGAGGAGATGGATTGTAACCGAATATAGAATCATATTAATAAAAAAGGGATGTGCTCCTACTTTCCCCTTTTACGTTTGGTGTTGATTCGATTACATTCGTTGTATTTCATGCATCCAGTTAGCTTTGTTTGTATTGCATCTTAGTATTGTTTTTCTTCTGGAATCTCATGTTTTCAATGGCGATCACGGTGGGACCTCTATCCTCTATTTTTTTTTAGGTTAGATTTCTGATCTGAAATTGCTTGTTTTGATTACAGGTACCTATTTTTCAATCATCAGACTGTTATTCGTTTCTGCCAGTGACGATTACAGAATTGGGATTCGTTTCACCCAGGGACGAATAGGCATTCGTCTCACCCTGGAACGAATACGGTTCTGATATTCGCCTCACCCAGGGACGAGTATATTTCTGTGCATTTTTTAGAGCAGCCAATCAGAAACATCCTTTCGGGCAGAGAAGAGGTAGGGGTTTTTAAAAAAGCTTCTGTCAAATTTTTGTTTGCTATTTTTTGATTTTCAGTTTTTGTATGGCTTAGGGAAAGTTTCCTTTTTGTTTGCCTGTTTCAATTTTTGCAAATTAAAATGAACCCCACACATCACGTGGTTATTTAAACCAAGGAGCTGGTCGTAAAACCCCAACCCTTGAGCAAGACCAATAGTGGATTTCATCACCACGTTGGCTTGGATATTTGCATTCATTTACCCCGATTGTCACTGTTGCTCGACGTAAATCCTGACGAAAGCTGACCGAGTGTCGTTGGGGTGATTCCCAATGCGCGAGGATAAGTCTTCTATGGTAGGTGTCATAAATAGGACAATCCCCCTTTCGTACCGCCTACGTACCACGTACCATCTGCTCTCACGTACCTATAGTCTCCCTCTCGTAAGGGCGGGTATATAGAGAGGTTGGTATATCGGCCTGGCAATGGTATATCGAAGGGGCGACCATTTATGGGAGTCATATGAGCCTTCATTATGCATTTAAACGTTCTTCAAAACTTTCAAAAACAAAACAAAATCATCAAAACGCACTAAAACCAGTTTAGGACACACCATTAATCTTTAAAAGAGATAATCACCATTTGCGTATGTGTGTGTTCATTTCTGCTTAGTGTAACAAAAAAAAAATCATAAAAGAGATAAAATCTGCTTAGCTAGTAGAAGAAGCACCACCATGGTGTACACCCATAGCCAAGCCCAATCAAGGGTAGAAGCTACGGAAAGTGTACAAGGAGAGGGCACAACTCGTCTCCGCTTTAGCCCTAAAGACTTGGCCATACCACCTTGGCGGTCTGGACTACAAGAGAATTCACACCATTCCATGTCAAGATGGAATTATAGGGATACCCCTCTAGGGGACACGCCCATTCAACACAGTCCCTTTCGGGGAGAAGCTTTACATGTGGCACTTAACGTAGATACTAGACCTCCCTTAGAGGTTAGATATGAGTGGCCACCGTGCGACGAAGCGCTAGAGAGGCACAGTGTCCATGAGGAGAGGCAACATGACTATGGCATCTCTCCTTTGCCTCCCCTCACTGTTAGAACAAGTAGACAAAATCCAGAGAGCAGGGCTCTTCAAACAGGGCGAGCTAACTCCGCCCGCCCCTTTCACACCTACGAAAGGGAGTATGAGGAAGAACATCACATTCCTCGAGAACAATATACAGCGTGGGAGCCTTGCGCTTTCGCACCTGCTAGATACAATGATCACCCATTGAGGCAAGAGCCTCGGGTAAATGCCGCCAACCTCGACAGAGGGAAGTGACCCATTGAAATTTTGGATCATCAAGGCCGAGGCAAATACATAGGAGAAACATTCAAGCCTCCTAAGCCCCAGAGGACTGACCAACTTGACCTGGCAGTCGCTCGTCAAGCCCAGATCACATGGCTTGAACAAGAGCATCAGCAGTTAGAGCACTTATACCGCCTCAACAAAGAGCGCATGCAGCGTGAAGCGGATGACCTATTTTATAAACTACCTGAGAGGGTGCCAACCCCTCGCACTCAAAAAGCAGAACAATATGAGAGGCATAATCCCTTAGTGCAGGACAGGTCCCCATGACCTCATCAAGTTTTGCCTCCGAGATCCCATAGACCTGAGAGGGAGGCCACTACCTGAAACAACGATGGGTATCCTCCCCACCAGGAAAGACCGACCCACTCAAGGTCATAGGTCTCACCCAGAGACTCCTCAAGAAGCTTACGAGGAGTATGAACAAGAGTTAGAGTGGGCTGAAATGCCCTATCCAGGCAGAGGGATGGCTATCCGGCCACCTCCCCATAGGCCTCCAGTCCCCCACAATTCACAACGGGAGCAAACCAAAGAAGAAGAAATTAAATCTTTCGATGCATACAAAGCGCTGTTAGAGCATTTGGAGTTGGTGGAAACTAAAGCTTCTGGGCCCCAAAAGCCCATGTTACATCAAATTTGTAGTCATCCGGTGCATTCGTCAGTGCCCGCACCGCCTTACCCCGAACATTTCAAGTTGCCTCAGCTGGCAGTCTTTAAGGGCGAAGAGGATGCTCAAGAGCATGTGACAAGATTCCTGAGCCAATGCTTTGGCATTCAGGATAATGATGCATTGTTGCTTAGGACATTCATAACCACATTCATGGGCCCTACCTCGGATTGGTTCACACAGTTATCGAAGCACAACATCAATAACCTAGACCAATTAGTGGATGCGTTCCTTGAACGCTTTGCCTTCAGCACCAAGAAGAAGGCGTCACTGAGTGATCTGGCCAGCCTCAGGCAATATGATGAGGAGACAATGGTGGCCTACGGGAATCGATGGAGGACTCTGCTTTCCAAGCTACCTTACCTTCCCCCTATGTCCGACCTCACACAGATGTTTGCACGAAGTTGCTTGAAATCGATCTCTGGGCTATTGCAACTGCAGCAATATGCCACTTTAGAAGAAGCTCTGGCGCAAGCCAGAATTATCGAAGAGATCAAAATAGGGGAGGGCGCAATCGCCAAACCTAAAAAGAAAGAGTGGAACAAAAACACCAAGACAGGGACTACGCAACAAAAACCCGTTGAGGTTAATCAAGTTGCTATAAATGTCCCCAAGCCTGCACAAGAAGTACAGCCTCAAAAGGCTAATTATCAGGTGGTGCCTCACAATAACTACGAGAAAGATAATAAAAAATAGGATCACAATCAGCAACATCGCCCTAGGCGGCAATTTACACCCTACACCGAGTCCAGGGAATCTTTGTTTGACCGTTTGTCAGTGGCAAACTTGATTAATCTGCCAGAGATTCAAACAATCGATCCTAATATGCCCAAGCCTAAGGGCTACAGAGAGGATCTTTACTGTAGATTCCACAGAAGGAAAGGGCATAACCTTAATGTCTGTTGGACGTTCAAAGGTTTAGTGCAAGACCTCATTGACAATAATACATTGGTAGTAGATAACCCCATCGCACCCAACAACCAACAAATGGGTGTTTTCAAAGATCCTTTACCCGCACATGATGCACAAGCAAAACCTCTTCATGTCAACGAAGTGCAACAGAATTGCCCCATGGAGGGGTATGTTGGGATGATCAGCATTGTGACAAGGAACAAGAGACACTCAGGGGCTGCCCCCGTGACAGCCACAAGAGAAGTTCCACCCATGTCACAACCTCAAGTGAATCCTGCACAACTTCCCCCGCCTAGACCAGTGGCCACGATTCGCACTAGACTTACTCAAAGTCTATGGACCATGTCAGCTAGGCTCTCCATTTATGAGCTTATTCAACAATCGGTGCCCCATCGGGAAGCTCTCATGGAGATATTAAAGGCAATTGAGCTGCAACCCCACGAAGCGGATTCGTTCAACAATTTTGTGGGGCATGTCAAATAGTGTACCGAACCAGTCATCACCTTTAGGGAAGATGAATTAAAAATGGTGACTGGGGATGTAGCGGATCCACCCCTGCACGTTATTGCACGGGTCAATGGGACTCCATATAAGCGGGTGTTGGTAGACACTGGTTCGTCCAGTAACATTATTACAACCGCTGCACTGAAACATTTGAAGCTGCCAGCCTCTCACATTGTACCTTCCACTTATACCCTTCGAGCATTCAATGATGCGATATGCTCGATAGTTGGCACAATTGTCCTGCCCATACAAGTGGGACAAAAGACCATTCATACGTTGTGCCACATTTTAGAAGGTGAGATGGCTTACAATATCTTGCTTGGGCGGCCTTGGATTCGGGATATGAAGTGTGTCCCTTCAATTGCTCATCAATGTTTAAAGTACACATTTGAAGGACAAGTGCACGTGGTCCCCATGGATTTGGAACCTTTTAAATATTGCAACTCAGTGCAACTAATGCTGCAGTCGACCCTTCCTTCAACGCATGTGGATTTCCAGTTAAATCCATCTAAGAAGGGTCCGATTAAGCAAGAATCTCCAAATCAATCAAATTCCTAGGCAGGTTTATCTTCTTCATCTAGTCCTCCCACCATGATGCCACCTACGGTGGCCACACCAACGGACAAAGGAAAGAAGCCCCTGGAAGTAGAACCACCCTTAGTCTCCAACATCTCGACAGAAGAGACGCCTAATAGAATGGAAGTCGAGACGCCTAGTTCATCCCACATGGAGTGGACTCAGGGAGAACTCCCATTCGCTTCCTCTCAATCGCCAACGATTACTGTTGAGATGTCTACCACAGGCATGGGGGAGTATATAGTGCGCAATGTTGTAGCAACGCCCACACTTCAATCTATGCAAGACATGGGAAGACCTCGACTCCCCATAGGCTCCGTGGTTCCTCTAGGTTACCCACCTAATCAGACAAACTTTATTTTTGGGGGCCTGGATCATGGCGTTGAACCTTCCCGAAGAGAAGAAGAAGATGAAGAGCCCTTTGTGGAAGATGTCAATTATCTGTCTAACCCAAACTTTGCATTACAATATCTTCGCCAATGCAATTGGCATGGATACGGGTTGGGCAGGTATGAACAAGGAGTGCATGTTTTGTGCCAACCAAGATACCAAATGCCTTATGACAAGTCAGGAGTAGGGTTTAATCACCCTTTGCCCCTCGACATCTTGGTCAAAAACATGCAAGGCCTAGGGATAGGCAACAAGGATGGGTTGGCATCGGATCCATATGCCAATCCAAATACAACTTATACATTGGGGGATTATTTCCCATTACAAACAAACAACCTTGTTGACCTCAACAACCCTTTCCCTTCGGCCGAACAAGGAGAAACCTCATAGACTCACCCACAAGGGGAAGATGGACAAGACCAAGAAGGGTCTTTCGAAGATGAGTCAGAGTACGATCATTCTCACGAATATCCAATGAATGATGATCAGGAAAGCTTCCTGACGATGTTCCCATTGACTGCTCCAGTTGAGCACATGCCATTTCAAGATGACATGTTTGAACATTTGCACATGGGTCCAAGACATAGGTGGCACCTCAACCCGACGTAGTTATAGCAATTACTGCACCCACCACTCTAGGTACATAGCGAGCATTTTCTTCCTGGAGACCCTATCAAACCATCAATGCCTAGGGCAGACCCTGTTTGCGTGTCCACGCATAGGGCTGATCCCTTTGTGCCAGTGCCTACAGAACCAGACCCAACGCATCTAGAGCATCCCGAATGTTAGAGTTATCACATCTATGGTAATGGAGGTTACCCTCATTTCATCAACATGATCTCCATTGACTTGACCGCCCCCATCCATGATCCAGCCAATCCCACACGATCATTGCATCTAGACATAGAGGCTATAGATTGGGATCGCGCTGACACACCACCGTCCCCATCAGAGTATTGGCCTTGTGGTGGGATGTTTCATTTCACTCCAGGACAGACTCAGGATGTCTTTCATGCTGAAGAGGAACTTGACGTTCCTAACGATGATCTTAATTCAGCAAACGATATCCATCTGATCCCCATTCCACATCAGTTGGAAGACGGATCCCACATGTCGGTCGAAGCAACGACTGATGTAGACATAGGCACAGATCCAATGAATCCATGGATTCTCAAGCTGGGGGTAAGTCTTTCCCCCGAAGAGCAAGCCGATTATGTTGCCCTTCTTAAAGAAAAGAAGGAGGTTTTTGCATGGTCATACAAGGATATGCCGGGACTAGACCCATAGCTAGTCACGCATAATTTAACGCTTGATCCGACAATTAAGCCAGTAAAGCAAAAACTATGCAAGATGCACCCAACAATGGCCTTAATGGTAAAATATGAGTTACAAAAGTTGTTGGATGCCCAGTTTGTTATCTATGTGGATTATCCTCCATGGTTGTCTAACATGGTTCCCATCAAGAAGCCCGACGGGAGGATTCGCATATGCACTGATTTTTGTGATCTTAACAAAGCGAGTCCTAAGGATGATTTTCCCTTGCCAAGCATCGACGCATTGGTAGATGCCACAACGGGCCACGAAATGCTTTCCCTTATGGATGGTTTCTTAGGATACAATCAGATTCGTATCAATCTTGAGGACCAACTAAAAATGGCATTCACAACGCCTTGGGGGACATTTTGCTATAAGGTCATGCCTTTTGGCCTTAAAAATGTTGGTGCCACTTACCAACGTGCCATGACGTACATCTTTCATGATTACATGCACAAGACTTTGGAAGATTACATGGATGATTTGTTGGCCAAATCTCTTTTGCGCCCAGATCACCTCGGTGACTTGAGCAAGGTCCTTGATCGCCTCATTGAACATAAAGTCAGACTAAACCCCAAGAAGTGCATCTTTGGCATCACATCTGGAAAGCTCTTGGGTTTTATAGTCTCCAAATGAGGAATCGAGGTAGACCCAAACAAAGTCAAGGCAATCCTTGAAATGCTCCCCCCAACCACCATCAAGCAGCTCAAGAGTCTGCAGGGAAAGGTTGCGTCGATCAAGCGCTTCATAGCGCAGTTATCTGACAAGTGCCGACCCATGAATAAATTACTGCATAAGGGGGTCACATTTCATTGGGATGACGAGTGCCAGTCAGCCTTTGATGACATTAAACAATACTTGGCTTTGTCGCCAGTACTGGCACCACCTAGACCAGGAGTGTCATTCTATTTATACATCTCAGCTACTGAGGTGGCACTGGGCGCCATGCTATCCCAAAAAAATGAACTTCACAAAGAACAGGCTACATACTATCTTAGCCGCACCCTGGTCAGTTATGAACTTAACTATGCATACGTTGAAAAGCTCTGCTTGGCAGTGGTGTTTGCTACCAAAAGGTTACGCCACTACATGCTCAGTAATAAGACGTATGTTGTGTCTAAGGAGAATCCATTGCGATACATGATGAGTCGTACTTATCATAGTAGCCGCATGACGAAATGGATCATGTTGTTGACGGAGTTTGACATAGAGTTCATTGGACAAAAATCCATAAAAGGTCAAGTCATCGCCGATCAACTAGCTGAGGCTCCTCTTGAAGACGATCAACCTCTGACTTTCGAACTACCTGATGATGGGGTCTTCCATGTTTCAGAATCTCCAGATCCTGATGAGCCTGAGTCATAGGCTGACATAACCCTATTCTTCGATGGTTCTAAATGTGAGCAAGGGGGTGGCATGAGAATTGTATTCTTCACTCCGCAAGGCGCTCCAATGCCTCTGTCATTTAAATTAGACTTCCCGTGCACCAACAACAATGCAGAATACGAAGCCTTGCTCATAGGTCTTCAGACAGCAATCACCATGAATATTAAACGTCTAAACATCTTTGGTGATTCGTTGTTAATTGTCAATCAAGTGAAGGGGATTTTTCAATGTAAATGTCCAGTTCTGCAGGCCTACAAAGCCCTTGTGGACAAATTCTTGGCACAACTTGAATGGTATGACATTGAGGCACTCCCTCGATCATCAAATCATTTTGCGAATACTATGGCCTCCTTGGGGTCACTGATCCCGCAAGACCCTTCTGGTGAAATGACAACCATTCAGGTTAAAACATTATCGCAATCTACGATGGAGCGTGCAAGCTCTGATCTGACGCCAGGAATCCACCTGATCCAGATTGAACCGTCTTCGGATAAGTTCTCTCGAATCCACGATTGTTTGACTCGAGCCAACTGGGGGTCCTTGTTCTCCCCGACCCCTCTTAATAGCAACACAACGTTGTTTTTACAAGTTCTTTCCCGCTCAGCTTTTGTTAGGGATGGACTTCAAGAGGGATTGGTCGTTCATACTATCGAGGTTTTTGATCAGCAGGATTGGTACACACCCATTCGGGATTACCTCAAGCTAGGTAACCTCCCACTTGGATTGACACAAGCCGCGAAAAGATCATTCAAACAGAAAGTGGCAAAGCATGTCTTGTTAGGAGACATTTTGTATCGTCAAAATTATGAAGGAATCCTCCTTCGTTGTTTGGACCAACAAGAGTCCGCTTGGGCGATCACCCAAGCTCACGATGGTACATGTGGTGGCCACTTCAGCGGTATGGCCATCGCAAAGCGCATTCTTCGCATGGGTTATTATTGGCCATCTTTAGAGCGAGATTGTTGCGCATATGTGAAGAAGTGCGTGAAGTGTCAGCACCATGCTAATTTGACACACGTACCTTCTCAGGCCTTGCAGCCGATCCAATCGGTTTGGCCTTTTTCGTAGTGGGGCTTTGACCTAATTGGAAAGATCTCCCCTACGTCGTCTGGTCGTCACACGTTCATTTTAATGGCCATAGAGTACTTCACCAAGTGGGTGGAAGCGATTTCGCTAACCTCTACGACTGGATCCCGCATTGCGGAGTTTATTTTGCATAACATCATATGTCATTTTGGTATTCCATCCAAGATCCTGTCAGATAATGGGACACCTTTCAAGAATAAATATGTGCGTGCTTTGACCACAAAGTACAAAATTCAGCATAGTTTTTCAACCCCTTATTATCCACAGGCAAATGGGCAAGCAGAGGCATCCAACAAAATGCTAGTCGCCATTCTTAAAAAGATAGTTGCAGATAATCATAAGGACTGGCACATTCAGATCCCGCTTGCCCTATGGGCTTATCGCACCAGCATTCGGATGCCCACTAGGGCAACTCCATTCTCGTTGGTGTATGGCTCCGAGGCAGTCATGCCTTTTGAGTTAGAAATCCCTTCCCTACGCATTTCAATGCAAGAGTTCATCGATGATGACACTGCATGGCAGGCCCGGTTAGATCAACTAACGTTGCTCGACGAACGACACGTTAATGCTCTTGAGCATTTGCATATCTATCAAAAGTGACTTAAGAGAGCATACAACCTGAAGGTCCACCTCAGGGAATTTTAGGTTGGTGACTTGGTCTTAAAAGAGAACCAGCAGAATTCTAATTTGTCATCCCATCTACGGGACAAGTTCATGGCAAACTGGTTAGGTCCTTATGTCATTGACAGTAGAATAGGACCTGGAACATACCGGCTTGCCTCCCTTGAAGGAATCACGAAAAAAGAACCCTTGAACATCAGTCATTTGAGGCCGTTCCATGTCTAGAGAGCCATAGTCCCACTAAAAGCTCCAAGGATTCTCATCATCGCTTGGTCAACCCTAAATGCCCCAAAGGTATCTATAAACCCTTTGGTCAAGCTAAAAGCTCCAAGGATTCTCATCATCGCTTGGTCAACCCTAAATGCCCCAAAGGTATCTATAAACCCTTTGGTCAAGCTAAAAGCTCCAAGGATTCTCATCATCGCTTGGTCAACCCTAAAAGCCCCAAGGATTATCGCAATCACTTGGTCAAACCAAAAAGCTCCAAGGATTCCTAAATCCCTTGGTCACCCCCAAAGCTCCAAGGATTGTCCCATCCACTTGGTCAACCCAAAAAGCCCCAAGGATTATCACAATCACTTGGTCAAACCAAAAAGCCCCAAGGATTATCGCAATCACTTGGTCAAACCAAAAAGCTCCAAGGATTCCTAAATCCCTTGGTCACCCCCAAAGCTCCAAGGATTATCGCAATCACTTGGTCACCCCAAAATGCCCCAAAGGTGCCTACAAACCCTTTGGTCACACCAAAAAGCTCCAAGGATTATCGCAATCTCTTGGTCAACCTCAAAAGCTCCAAGGATTATCACAATCGCTTGGTCAAGAAAATCCAAAAAAAAAAAAAATTCAAAAACAAACAAACAAAATCTACATCTCAATTTCATGCATACTTCCAAAAAAAAAAAAAAAATAGTTGCATTAGGCATCACATCCATGTTTGTTGATCACACAAGGCAAAAGCACCATAGACTGTCATTACTTGGCAAAACCACCACCTTTTCACATTTTCCACTTTGAACAAAAGTACACCAAAATAAACGCCAATCACCATTTCACCATATCATAAATCGAGTTGTCATCTAAACATATCTAGAGTTTTCGTCATTCAGATTGTCTTTAGGTTTCTAGCCAAAACTGTACAAAAGTCAAACCGATGTTACAATGGTAGAGTTTTACTTGAAATACACCTTGTTACGTAGCATCCCATCACAAATTCAAAAACACATAAAAACAATTCCTAAGTTGTGTCAATGAAGGATGAAACCTGTAAAGCAATTCAGGATACCAAACAGCGAAAATATTATCTCGCTCATCCCCCTGTGCGAATGACCCCAGGAATGTTGAGAGTTGGCAAAAGGACAAGAATCTTCCCTACCCAATTCCCCAAGAATCCCAAGTCCTCAAAACATTGCAAAAACATCAAAAAGTTGCACAAGTCAATACTCCAAACATTGACGTCAAATCCCACAAGCAATAGTGATTCTCATCACTCCCAAATTCAAATCCCTTGCTCAAAAAAAAAAAACAAAAATAAATAGTGATTTTCATCACTATAAACGAGCAAGTATCCCAATACAAATGAAGAAAAGAAGGGAGTCGAACTTGAATCCCTGGAACTCTCAAGCATTCAAAATGTCATGAGGTGAACCTCAGTACCGGTTTGGTGGATAACCTATCGGTCATTGGCGGCAAACCTCCCGCATGACGATATATCTATCACATTTACTTGTGTGCAGATCAATGTTTGCATGTGGATGAGCTAGCTTATGGTCTCCTAGATCGCAAAACAGATTAATCCGACAAAATACAACAAAGGAGTTAGTGGAACTAATTAGGTGATCCTCGGTACAGGTTTGGTTGAAAGCCTATCTGGCATTGGCGGTATCCTGACAAATACCACATAAACAAACTCAATTGCACACACAAGGATGCGAAATAACTTGGTCAAAAACAAGCGCGATTCATACCTTGGTCAGACATCTTGTAAGATAACGGTCCAGTCTTGGCTAGTTAGTTATAACAGCTGAATCTCAGAAAAACCTAGCTACATTCTACGCCAACCATTGCATATAATCCATTCCTATATCGCCATACAAAAAAAAAAAACAACATATATACACAAAAGCATTTACCACAGCAACCACCCAGTACATAAAGCCATAAGTCATGTATAGTCTATGGTGCCAATGTAAGGTTATCAACAAATCATTTCATCCATTCCATTACTTATCATATAAATCAACA